>VOQK01004574.1:15544-31118 GCA_015052645.1 Benitochromis conjunctus | reverse complement strand
AAAGGCTTGATACTGAAAAATGGGCCGGTGATATGTCAAGCTCAAGTGCAATGTTAAGGAGAGGGAAAGCAGAGTGCCGAGGCTCTTAGATACGCCCACTCGAGTCCAGCTTCATTTCTCCAGTATTGCTGGTTTTAGTTGCTTATTAGTGCCAATGTACACACACTTTAGACAATAGGTATTTCAGTACACTGTGTATTTCAAAAGGCACAGGGCAGACTCCAGGAGCGCAAGTGTTTAATAATTTATGAGACCCTAAGACAGGATACTATAGACAAACATGGACTGGGTTACTGAATTATCAAGACACACACGGATCTGTGCACGCGTAAAAACGGGAACCAAACGCATACAAACACCATCCTACATCTTGTTCCCACGAACATACACAATAAAGATACACTGCCACATTTCTCTTGATCTCTGCTCCAGTCACATCAATTGTAAATAAAGCGAGGGCCCTGGCTGATTACTAAAGATTATTCCACTGTTTATTCTGATCAATAGAGAATTTCTATTCCTGCAGGCTCTCGTGGACATGTTTGAAGGTGCGAGCGAGGGAGGGAAAGAGCTGGGTCTATATCTTAAGGACTTCAGTAGCAGCGGTGTCTACAGTGCCAGCTGGAGCTCACAGCTCAGAGTGCAGAGGGGAAGTTGAGCAGATCTTAGCCGTGGGCTACATCTCACAATTCCTACCAGCGACTTCAGGCTCAGAGCCCAGCTTAGAGTGGAGTGGATATTAATTTCACTGACCAAGTGGCAGACAGAGGTGCGCCATAAGACCATCAGTCACCAGCTCTAAGCTACTCAGCAGCTATTACTATGGTAATCTATACCCTTGGTGCGCGCATGTGTGTGTGTATATATATACATATACACATTTTGTGTATATATGTATAAGAGGGACGGCGAAAGACAACAGCAAGGTGTTGAGCAACTACCGCAAGCGCGTATCAACACTCATTAACAGAGACACACAATTACGTCGTCCCACACTTATGTTTCTGTTCAGCCGGCATATGATGTTCACAGAGTAATTAATCATAAAAGGCGGAGAGGGGGAGGAGATGAGGAAAGAGAGGGGGGAGGAGGAGGATAGAACAACATTATGAGTCTGGGTAATTGTCTAATTTTCCTTCAGAGAGCCCAACAAGGAATTAAAAAACAAACTGCTAGTGCTCCTTTCCAAGGTTGGAAAAAAGAGGAAGGTTACTGAAGCATTCACCATTCACTACAAGTACCAAACATTTAAAAAAAATGTCTGCTAGTTGAAAAGCTGCTGCTTTTCTGCGTCATTACTAAGGATTCAATGAACACTGAAATAACGTAAATGCTCAACCCTGGGCTGTCCTGCAATTCTAGTGCTTTCCCCTAAAACAGGTGTGGAGAAGGGTGTCATTGTTTGCTGGTGATAAAAAAAATACCATAAATAAAGTAAAACCTTGAACTCACTCATGTACCTGCTCAGCCAAAGCACACGGGGATAGGACTACACTTCCTGGAAGAGACCCAAATAGGGCAGATACACCTACACACGTGTGTGCACCAGGGGATATCTTCGCACATGCATGTACAGCAGCTCATATAGGTGTCATATAGGTGTACGAACACAAGTACTCTTAAAGGCAGCACTACAAAATAGTGGATTCTCTATCGCTTCATGGGAAAAGACGAAAAGGAAATTATCATCAGGGATCAGAGGCATTAGCAGTAATCCACCATTGCTGCAAGGATAGACAAGATTGAATAGGATGGGCCTGAAAGTGACAAATCAGTCAGACATACATTCAGACAGACTGGCACTAACTTGTTAGCCTTCCGGTCACCAATACCCAGTTCTGCTAAGGATAGCACTTTACTTTAAAGCTCTCTTTTCAGCAGGATAAAATAACAAGGTAAAAGTGTGAAAACAACTTAAAGTTACCTGCACTTCAGTAAAAGCTGTTTCTCCCCCCCGAAATTAATTGCTTCTTACTGGGGACATTGAGTGCACATGACAGTGAAAGTCAAAGAGGTAAGAAGGCATCGCCTCAGTCCTCCTTTGTTCGGTAAATGACTAAATATTTAATGTTCCAGGGCTCTTAAGATTAAAGGTAACATGTTGTCAGTAATAGTGCAGCTACTTCAAAGGATGTAAATTATGCATTTCTTCCTTTAGCAGAGAAATCAAAGCAGGTAATGAAGATTAAAGTTTGTGGACCTCCACTCACTGGTTGAGGAGAGAGGAGGAGAAGAGACGAAGAGAGAGGGAAAAGGACCTGAGTTAAAGAAGGTTAATCTATTCGGTGCATGGGTTATCTGATTAAAGAATCATTGTGTTCATTTAATCTGTTTCAGCGAAGCGGCATTATGGAAGTGGGAGATAGCGGTGAGGCAAAGGCCTAACAACCACTGTCAGGAGGCGCTGGAGCCAGCTAAGGTGACAATCAAAGAAGTGGATGACTCTGGGGAGATTGGGATATGCACAAAAACCGGCTACATTACAGTTGTTCTCAATTCTGCTTATTTGAAGTAGACAGGTCGGAAATTGTCACTGTGAAAACAGAAAGAGCCTCCAGATACGGCAGCACTCAAAATGCTGGGTAGTTCTTATTCAAAACAGAAAATTTGACCAGTGTTGTTCATCAGTGCACTAGAAAGAGTGCCAACAGTCAACGCTGAAGTAAAGATATATGTTTGCAACCAAAGAACGTGACACAAGTATAAACAACCCTCTTCCATAAAGTGTGTATGCTGTGTGTGATGAACAAAGGAAAAGAGAAAAAAAAGTCAAGTAAAAAAAAAAAAAGCTGGTTTAAACGGACCTAATCTCCCTTTCCAGGTCATCTTCTCGTGCACCTCTGGATCACTTCCAGTGCGGATGCTAAAATTTTGATCAGTCTGTGTCCTGTTCTGAGCTCTGGTTGATATTCTCCACAGTCTCAAAATGTCACCCTACAACTTTTATCCCACTGTTGTCAGCTGCCTAATTCAAGTGCCTTACGATGACCATTTTCAATTTAACTTCTTTAACTTGAATTGAACTTAAGTATGCTGTTTATATATATGCACGAGTGTTACAGAAATGAGGTCTGTTCGTGCCGCATTCAGATGTTAAAAAAGAAAATCAGAGGGGATGAGTTTACGGTCGACAAACCTATCAATGTCAACAACTACCAACGCTCCTGACTTGATGCACAACGCTGGATAGTTTGGACCAGTGTTAAAAACTAATAAGCGAAGAGAACAAAAGAACATGATGTCATTGACACTTTAAATAATGAATTAAAAACAAGATGAAAATATTCTGAAGAGACGACGACCAATCAAAACTAATTAGGTTGTGTAGAAAGGTGCAACGAGTTTGAAAGTGATCCAATCACAAGTAATCTCCTTGTGCAGTACAGTCATTTGATTTGATCTACCAAACTTCTTTTGTTTTTAAATACCTCCCATCCTCCCAGTTTCTCAATAAAACGCAAAAATGTCAAGACTTGGGAAAAAGAGAAGAGTAGAAATATGGGCACGGTTCACATCTGAAGTCAAGGAAAACTCTCACCAGTAAAAACACAACCAACATTTACACTTTAGATTTCAGTTAACTGAATTAACTTTAGATTTGCTTTACTACAATCTTATCATTTTTTGTCTAAACCAAAAATAATTTAGATGTCTAAATTTTGACTGCGTGTTGAGTAAAGTTACAAGACGTCTTTAAAACTAAATCAAGTTTTGCTGTCAAAATTAACACTGGTTTGGACACTATGGAGTATTTGACTGAGAATTGCTTCTTGGGCATTCAAATAAGGCCAGCTGTACACACAACAGTGGTTTGCATATGTCATAAAAGCACAGAGCATGCATCCAAATGTTCACAACAGGACGGAGACTTGTAAAGCGATGGAAGTGGACTAGAGGTTGAAAAGGCAGAGTTGCAGAACATTTGTTTGCACCTATTAGACAATGAGACAATGCAGCTACCAGTCCAAGTTTTATAAATGGATCATCAAAAAGTTTCACCAGATCTCCTTAACCTTTTACTTCCTCTGATGCATCCAAACACACTTTACTGTTCCCATCAGTTCAGGGTATTTTTTTTTTTGCTGGTGAAGTCCCCCTCGAGGCTAGATTTTACTCTTCTCCCTTTCTAAGACACTTTCTAAAACAGTTAATGATTTCACTGGCTTTCAGAAACATTTGACATTTAGAAACACACATTTTTTTGCTCACTAACACTCTGCACTCTTCCAGGAGAAATTGGGGAAAAAAGAATGATGTGCTTAACCCCGTCTCTACATTCATCCAAAGTGAGGCAGGTATCATTTAGGGTATCCCACAATGCACCTCCTACAGGTCCAAACTGAGGTGTCAGACCCATTGTGCGTCACTAATCATCCAGTTGCACTACAGCTAGTGGAAATGTGGTGACTATAATGCCCACATTGAAGAACTCACAAAACAGAGGCACAAATGAATCATGTATTAAATTATTACATGAGTGCATTCCAACACTATGGAATCCGCATCAACATTTCCTCTCACACACATTACCAATCCAAAGCAGAACAGCGGCGACTCTTTCTACTGTTTTTAATGTGCAAACGGCGCTCTTGTGATGCTGAGACAGTGTCGAGAGAGCCACAAATGCAAAGTGAACAAAACTCTGTGTTATTCTATTGGAATCAAATTCCTCTTTAACTGAACATAGACTTATTGATCACCGTGAAACAACACAAGAGCGGCTCCCAATGAAGGAACGAGTGTATGTGTGAGAGAGGAGTGAGTGAGACTCACAGAGAGAGAGAGAGAGAGAGAGAGAAAGAGAGAGTGGGGTAAATAACATCTTCATCTCCACTCGTGTCTCCAGCCAGTCAGTCAGGCATCATTAATCCAGTGAGGAGCTTCATCCGTTGTGTATTGGTTCATTTTACAACACTACAGTACTGTCTAAATATTGACAAAGCTCTGCTGTCTGGGCAATTGACTGTGATCAGAATGCTCCCCTTCAGAGGAGAGTATAAAAAGGTTCTTAGAATCTGATGCGCCCGTGTGCATGCATACGTGCGTGTGTGTGCGTCTGTGTGTGTGTGTGTGTGTGTGTGAGTGAGTGCACTAGGTTATGCACTGCCGTCTTACATTGGCAGCGCAGCTTAGAGCCCACAAAAAGAGAAAACACATACGCAGTGCTTCAACATGCAAAAACCAATTAAAGACACGTGCACGTATTAAAAACACAAAATCAAAATATAGATCCATAAGATCTTGGACAATGACAATTGTTGTAGTTTTGTCTCTGTACAACAGCACTGTGTATTTTAACTCATAAAATCAAGACGTGATTGAAGCGAAGACATAATTACAGCCATTTTTATACATGGTCCCCCATTTTCAGAAGACCTGAAATTAATAATTCTGCATGTGTCCACATGGGTCTGTGTGACATAAATCTGCCTGTGCCTGAATGCTGGCAGCCAAAAGGACTGTTGGAGACTGTCTGCAATGGCAACATGTACCCACAAATTTAAATTATGGATTGGATGGACTGATATTTATATAGCACTTTATACTTGTCTTATTGGCCACTCAAAGTGATTTAAAGTACAAGCTACAGATACACGTCTACACCCAAAGTATCAGAAGGTGAACATTATGCATCCACTTCCCAAAACCCCATTAGGCTTTGGACATATGCTGGCTGTCTTCTCAACTAGAGTCTTTAGAAACTCTTGGGTTGCTTTGGTAGCATTCTTTGCACCATTAAGTGCTGCCCGTTCCATTTGGCATCGTTTGGCTAAATCCGAGCAGAGATTATAGAACTGCACACTTCAGAATGGATTTCTTTCAGCAGTCACATCGTCAGTAATCACAAATGGCATCGTTCCCACCCGCAACCATAAAGGCCCATGCTGTAACATTGCCTCCAGCATTTCTGACAGACGATGTGCCATTCAAGTCTCTTCCTATTGTTAATCTTGGTTTCATCTGTCCAAAAAGTTTTTCAGATCTGTGCAGGCTCGAGGTTTTTGTCTGGCAAGGTCTAACCTGGTCTTCCTGTTTTTGAATGCAACCAGTGGTTTGCACCTTGTTATAAACCCTCTGTATATCCATTTATGAAGGCGCCCCTGTTTTGTAGACTAAAACAATGAGACACTAACCACCTTGAGAGTGCTCAACTCAGTTAGATGTTGTAAAGGGCTTTTCATCCTCTGGGAAAGAACTCTCTGATCACTCTGATTCCCTGTTTAATTCTCGTCTGTGGTCTTTCAGGCCCTGACCAGCTCAGCAACCCTGACCTGGTCAGGGCTTTCCTTCTTTTTAAGAATACACCAGGTTGTTGATTTGAAACCGCTCTAGGTTTTTGGCCTCCGTCACTTGCATCCTCTCTTTGGATCTCATGATGAGAGTTAAAGTGAAAAGCCACCAATGAGCTCAACACTTTCAATGGAGTCAACTCCAGTTCTTTAATCTGCTTAATTTGCCTTACAACAATGAGGGAACTGACCTCACCTGGCCATGAAAGGGTTTATTATGAATTGTAAATTATCTAATTAATTTTGAGCTTCTAAAAATGCGGAACTATATATAAAAATGGACACAATCCCTAAACAATCACATATTGATTGTTTCATTTAAAATCCACTGAAGTGATTTAATTCATGGACTTAAATGTATTCCTTTTGCGATTTGCTTGGTGATAACATTAAATATCAAAATATGCAAATGCACTGAACAGATTCAAATTTTACTTACGAGAGGCTCGACTTTATGCCTCCTCACGATGGCGCTTACAAAATAAATGATCATAAAGTAAATGGAAGTTGACCAACTTGCTTGGAGACTTAGAAAGGGGGAAATGACAGAAAACAGGGTGAAACTAATAAACTGAACTGACACATTACTGAAACGGAATAATAATGAGACACCGTCGCCACAACACGGTGAATAGATGTGTAACAGTTATTTTTAAGGCAATTTTTTGTTCTTTAGATTTTTATGCATCTTACAATGTAGAGCAATAACACAATAGCGCTGTGACTGTGGGCAACTTGTCACGACAGTATCTGCCATCAGATACTCCAGGATTCCCCAGGCTTGTTGTAAACAAACGCACACACAAAATACACATGATCCTGGATGCACAAAGAAGTACTGCAGCTTCACTCATCTTGGTTGTCCTCTAAAATTCACTCACCTCATACTGTACTCGATTTCTATGTAAATAATGCAGTGGAGAAAAATACAGCAGTTGAATTAAATCCAAAACACATTTGGTCAAAAATCAATTCTTCAGACAGACAAGCTACTCTTCGCTCTCCCTGTCCCCACAGCACACACTCCTGCACAGCTGATAAATATTAATTTTTTTGTTATGTTACAGAAAAGGGCTGTGATGGGCATAAAAATCGGAAAGCCTTCCCAACAAGGCCTTCTGCAACGCACACACGCGCAGAACACACTCACTGAGAGTTTACAAAAGCCTGCATCAGATAACAGATGTGATTCTACATCACGGGGATCATGAATGGAGTATAAATTACACTAAGTTTATGATATGATTCAACTGTGTTTTACTTTAAACAGATTATGACCTCTGGGATGACATGGTGCTTTTAAAGTCCTCCTACAGCTTTCCACACTGTGGGCCAAATTTAAAAAAATAGAAAGAAAGAAAAACCACGAATCTCCTAATGCCACTTGAGCATTCTCTCTTACCAAAGAAAGATGGTAATTACTTGACAAATCACTGCCTCTTTTAAGAGTCAGATGAAAAAGTGTAAATGGGAGGAAATACGCAAGAAATAAAATAAAATCTTCTTTTTTTTTTCTGTTCCCAGTTAAGTGGCCAGCGAGGGAGAACGAGAGATATTTAATGTTGCTTAAATATGCAGTGTGATTCTAGCCGCTGATTAAATTATAGCAGATGAGATCTTCTGTTGGCTGGAAACTTGAAAAAGTCCAGAGCTGTTTAAAAATGCATCAAACATGCTGTTGGATTAGCTCTCTGTCTCTGTCTTTCACTGTCTCGCTGAGGGGAGAGAGGGGAGGGCCCAGCCATGTCAGGGAGGGATGAGGGTGGAGGCGCGGCTGGGTTGAATCAACTCTTTCACAAATGAGACTAGCGCTACTGTATTAGACACAGAACAAATGTGATGAAGCCAAAGTGCACTTAATAATCAAGTGAGTGGAAAGGAAAATATTTGAATTAAGTCAACCTACTGAAAAATGTGGCAGTGTCTCCGTTTGAGTTCGCGTTTGTGCGTTGTTAATTAGCGTGTATGCCGAGTGGTCCAAGTGAGAGCCCACTGGGTCCTGTGCTCTGCACTTTTTACCGTCTTCCTCCACTCTTCCTGCTCCCTCTCTCTCTCTCCCTCCCTCTCCAGAGCCGAGATGTGCATATGTTTTGGGCTGCTTTAATTTCTCCGCTCATAATTGGGCTGAACCGCAGGGAGCCCTCATCCGCTGGGACAACACTGTAAACATGAGTTTACTCTCCCCATCTCTTTCTCTCTGGGTGGGAGAGCTGCTCTCAGTTCTCCCTCTTGCTCCCTCACACACACACACACACACACACACACACACACACACACACACACACACACACACACACACACACACACACACACACACACACACAATCTGAAAACACAATAGGGCAGGCTGATCAAACAAATAAACTACAATCCAAGACGACAAGAAATGGGACTTTACTCTGACCCTCTATTCCCAGTGATGAACAAAGAAACACAAACCGCTCGGAGCGCTGCTCCCGCTCAGTCAATGACAGGAAAAAATAAATAAATAATCAAGCGCAAGAGAAACCGTTTGAAGAGTCAGAGGCTTCCAGCACACCACATTGCATCAGAGGGCCAGTAGACATAGAGTACTTTCCTGCAGAGATGGGTAATGAAGGCGGGTGGGAAGTTATTCATAAAAATCTGACCATGTAAGCACTTGTGTAAAGACATGATGTTTAATTTTTAGTTTGAGCAAAAGAAGTTTTCAAGTCCAGCTGCATATACAGGCTCAATAATGTCACACTTGACTGGGCAAACAGGTCAAACCACCTCCATTGTGCTCCTTCGTGAGCAGCCGAAATACAGCGTGGGACTCCGGCACACCGAGGGTTAACGGAGTGAATGAGCTTTGGAGCGGTAATAGGTTGACCAAAAATGTACTGCTTATCTTATACAGCATACTTCCATAATTTGGATGCTGTTTGCACGTCTGTGTGTGCATGCTCCCCATTTGTTTGTGTAGGTGTGCTGTGTGTGTATTAAGCATGCTGCTGCCGGTGTATGTGCTCCCGTCTGCGTGTGCACATGCTGTATGTGTGTCGCCATGCTCCCGAGTTCAGAGGTAGTGACAGCTTTGACAGCTATACCTGCCAATGGCCAGATCCTGGCGATAACCCTTGCTGTCGCCACAAAGCTGTCAGAAAGGCTCCAATTTCCCCCCCAGACACTAGGCCAGTCTGTGGAGGCAGTAGGGGGGTAGAGAGACAACCTCCAGCCATTCTCCACAATACACTCTCCTCATTCCACCCCACTAACACATGAATGGGTATCCAATTGATTCTTTTTCACCCTAGTCCATTTTCCCACCCGGCCTGACACAGAGAGAGGATTTTGTGCTCATCTGCCCTTCCTTGTGTACTTCATATCGGGGAGAAGACTTATAGAAAGGGAAGGTAAAAAGGGGGGATCTTTATCAGAAAGCGAATTAACGCTCAAAGTGCTCCATTTGGAAGGTATATCAGGCCAATCCATTAAAAGGGCCTTCAGAAAAGAGCCGGCACGGAGGACACCTTGAGAATGAACAGAAGACCTTGCTGAAACAGCACTCTTCACACACACACACACACATTCAGGGAGAGAGAGAGGAAGAGAGAGAGACAAGCGTTTGTACCACGTGGGGCTGCATAATTACCTACAAAATAATGGTTTTATTTGTATCAGAAACAGACAGAAAAAAATATTCATACACTTTCTTATAAACTGCCATCTTATAAAATGACATTTTCCTTTAGATGAGCATCATCATTTATGAATCTTAAAGCTATGTAACCAAAAATTGTTAACTTTTGCTTTATTTTTTTGACTGTTACACTCTCAATCCTTTCTGCGTTTGCTCTCTCTTTCTCGCTCATGTGCTGTATCAACACATACACGCACTCATATACACACCTGCTCCAGCAGGGAGCTCCATTAATCTTCTCCTGGGCCCCTGTCCTCTGTGGGCTGACCCAGGTGAGGGAGGGGGAGGCTGGGGTCAAAGGCTAGAGGAGAGCCCCTGTCTGGATGGGGGCCTCCTGAACATTAGCCCCTGGTCAGTGGGGTGGGGTCATGGAGGGACCACCCCATACTGGACTTTGAGAGGTCAGCGATTAGGAAAAAAGTAAAAGTCTCTAAAGATGGAAAATGCTGAATAGAAATATTATTTAACTATTAGCAGCGTAGGATAATTAAAACACAAAATCACATATTCCACGCACAACCAAACGAGACGATGTGCCGTGTCACATGAGTGCATTGCCGTAAAACAGCAACAGAAACACAGATCAGCTTTTTATATATCAGCCAAACACGTTCTCAGTTCAAGGAGAAGTGTGAAAATGAAAATATATATAAATAAATAAGCCAATCTATAGTTTTGAATTCTGCAAGTGTCCACATGGGTCTGTGTGATGTAAATCTACCCTTGTCTGTCTGCTGGCAGCTAAAAAGACTGGGCGCACTATGTGTGATGACAACATGTAGCCACAAATTCAAATTATGGTGTGGATGGAGTGGCATTTATATAGCACTTTTCTAGTCTTACTGGCCACTCAAGGTGCTTTAAAGTCCAAACAACAGACACACATACATCCAAAATATTACAAGGTGAGCAGTCTGCGTCCCCCTCCATTAGGTTTTGGACTTATGCTTCTGTATTCTCAGCTTCTTTAATCTGTGCTTCCATTCATAACTTAAAATCAACTTCAGATCTATAATTTTTGTGAGACTGACAACAAATGCCCCTGCATATTTTTGTTAAACCATCACTGTTGCACACTTCCACTCATTGCTGATGTATTTAAAATTGCTCACACCTATACACTGTAAAAGATTCATCTGATTTAAAGAAGCATTATAGCTTTTGACAAGTAGCTTGGTGACAGATGCTGATCGATGAGAACTAGAATTGCAGCATACTTTACTTTTTTATTTTTTTAATCAGTGATCATTTAAAAGATCATTTAAAGATATTGATTGGCTTTGTAATGCACTTTGCTGATCAGTTTGTGACACTCCTGCCCATCTGTACGTAGTAATAAAGCATCAAGACTGAGTAAAAACAAAAAGCCTAGGTATACAGACACAGTCAATCATCATAAATGTCTTACACTGAAAAGACAGAGTGGCAACTTTCCAGATACAGTAAGAGGGAAGATGTGGTTTTGGCATTTACAGACTCAGGCAGCGCCATCGTGCAGATCACCCCAGAGCTGACCTCATCCCAGTCTGCTGATGGGAGAACAGAGGTAAGGCCCCAGGGGTGAGACCGCCTTTTTGTGCCTACTCTACCCCCTCACCTCTCATGGGAGAAGACCCTGAACAAGCAGGCCCACTGTCTCAAGCACCTACAAGGAACAGAGGCTCAATTCTTCATCTGGCATTATCAAACAGCTCATTGAACAACGAGCGCTCACAAAAGTTAGAGAATGGGTTGTGAGAGCAAAGAGAGACGCAGGAAGAGGGATGGGCAGGATTTTGACATGCAGTAAAGCCTTTTCTCCCCTTCACCTCTTCAGTTTGACAGCATCGTCTTACAATCCCAAAATCACTTGACGTTAACGCTTTTGAACTTTGAAGTTGTAGCGCTAAAAAGAAAAACGGTCTCCTCAAAATTTAGACTCAAAGCCCAAAGTTAAAAGACAATATTGTGAAAGAAATACAGAAACTTAAAAACACGCACTCATCTATTCCTAACTACCACATCCCCCTCCCACACAGGAGCGCACACACACACACATACACACTCAGACTTGAAAGTGTCTGATATGCGAGGCGTGTTGACTCTGTTTATAATGGCGAGTTTCCTGGTGTAAGCGGTTGGTCTCCCCTGGCGTTGGTCTCCCTCTTCTCTCCAGCCCCTCATCTCTAATGCATGAGTCAGCCGGAGAGACCGCGGAGGCCAAAGAACGAGCGAAAGCGAGGGAGCGAGAGCAGACGGAGGGAGAGGCTAACCATGGCACTGCGGCGCAACACTTTCATATTCTAATAAACCCAACATGAATACACGCATATACAGAAAGGGAGGAAATTGCATTTCTAAAACTCTCTCTGTATCAAAGGGCATTCCACTGAACATCCCTCACACACACACACACACACACAGACACACACAAACATGCAGTCCGGCATTTTCCAACCCAGAAAAAAAAAAAATGGACTAACGCAAACACACACGCGCGCAGGGATGGCTCAGAGGGATTACAGTCTGCTGACGACAGCAGATGAATACACACACAGGCATAAAAACAGAAAACTTCTTAAGGGAAGTTCTGTTTGAGGAAGTTTTAACTAGGTGTCTGGAAAGAGCAGCAACTGATTTCTCCGATCACAACGTCGCAACACTGAGGAAACGCGGAAAAAAAACAAAGGAGAGGTAACAAAAAGAAAGAGAGACGGAGCGGATCAGAATCCAAAGAGGCAAATATTGTGCAAAACACGTACGCTGAACTCCAGCCCAAACAGGTGCCTCATTTCTGGCCTCATCTCCTTTAGAGCAAGCCATTTAATTTCAGGCCACTGATACCCATCCCTCCTTTCACAAGAGTTAATATCCCATTCTCCCTCCTCCTCTCTGCTGGTGTGTGATGGAGTCTCAGTGACAGCCTGTAATGCAGGCCTGTATGCATTGATTATATGACACCCTCCATTCAGGTGTGCTATTAAAGTTCCCCTCCTCTCTTCCTTTCTGCTCTGCCAGTGGAATAATGTCCAATAATAAGAGGAGCAGGTGACTGGAGCTGAGACAGGAGTCAGGCTCTCAGACAGAAACACTAGTTCACCGGCAGGACTAGATGAAGATACGCCCCTGTTATTCACCCCAGCACGAAGGAACGGGGTGGGGGAATGTATAATTGCATTTAAATTACATGAAGGATGCTTCGACACCCCCTTGTCTGGCTGCCACTCCCCCTGCATATCTGCGTCCGTGTAAAAATCAACCCACCCTCTCTACCTCCCTTCCCCCATATAGTCAGTAAGGACGCCCACATTTCAGTCCCACACATGAGCACTCAGTAAAACAGGATGGAGAGAATATGCCTTTAATTAGTGCTCAGTGCAGAGTGGATCTCGTTGCACTATGAGGTGGAACAAAAAGTCCCGATATAGAAGAATGGATCAATTTTTTTTATGTCTTTGATCATTTTTGTGAGCAAGCAATCAAAAAGTTATTTTTATATTTAGAAAAACTGAAAAAAAAAATAGACAAGATCACGTGCGATTCCAAACATTAAATACAAAACTTTCTTTAAGTCTAAAACTTACTCTACAAAACAATACAGTTCACAAGAAATCCCATAAAGTCTACTACCTACATCCATCCATCCATCCATCCATCCATCCATCCATCCGCTTCCGCTTCCGCTTATCCTTTTCAGGGTCGCGGGTACTACCGAGATATTAATCTGAAAATGTGGGTTTGTGTAAAGCAGTAGCAGCAGCACCAAGGGCGTTTCCCACTGCGGCCTTGTACGAGCCAAAGGCCAAAATGGAAACGTTGATGGGCAAGTGAGACAGGGAACGTAAAAGTGAGTGACGCAAACAGAGGATTAAATTATGTGCGGCAGCTCGGTAAAGCAAAGCAAACGTACCGTGGAGAAACAAGCAGCAGATGCCCACCATAGCCAGAGTATGCTTCAAAGGCCTGACATTATGATGCCGTACATCATCTTTGCACTCATGCCAAGTATCGGTGTTTGTTTATTTATTTTTATTTAATCTTCTGTTCTATTAGTTGCAGTGTTTACTCTAACACAAACTATCCACTGAACACTCAAGTGTTTGAAAAACTGACACGTTACTTAAAATTTAAAAAGTGTTTCATTTTTCTCTGGGGGGGTCAGAGATCTCTGGTTCAAGGACAAACCTGCTGTTCTGACTGAAGCTTGAAGGACTCAGACATTTTTATCAATGAAGAAAGACTAAGAGAGAAAAGTGACATTGATTATTTAACATATGACAAACTCATTGTCCATCTACTCCCCAAAAATCCACCACAGCAAAGGACGTTCACACTTGTCTATTCTCTAATCACATCTCTACACACATGCATGTCAAAAAATCTAAGCTTATAAAAGATTGCACTTCCTTCTTTCGATTTCTCTACAACTGAGTCCTTTTTCATGCTTCTAACCTCTGCAGGTTTTCTGTTTGCTTTATCATAATGTGGCTTAAGAAACTGGAGAAGTCTTCTAGTTTACTTTCATGTAGACGTTGTTTCCTGTATGCAATTCATGGTTCTAAACAGTATTTAGGCAGATGCTTAAAGTAAGTCAGCTAGGTGTTCTGCCTTACCGTACACTTTACATTAACTCGTGTTTTTTTGTGCATCTTTAAAATTCTGAGTCATTAGAAAAAAAATTCCAGCTACAAAAATTGTAATTTAAAAAGGTTTAACGTTTTAATCTGTGGTGAATCTGACTCCGTAGTGGAGTGGTTAACACGTTTGACTTACACGTGAAAGATCTCCAGTTGAAGAACAGGAGGAGACACAAACCCAGCCTCAGTCATAAGTGGGTGTAGTCCAAGTGCAAGTCTGGATAAACGGGAGCTGTGGCAACCCCCTGGGAAAGAACAGGTCAGGCTGTTTCTCCAGGCTGAGCATAAACCCAGCATGAGAAACTCCACACAGAAGGACCCTGCCGGGTTTGAACCCAGGACCCTCTCACTGTGAGGCAACAGTGTTAACCACTGAGCCACGATGATGTAAAACTCTGTTAAATTTATATTTAAGAAATCGACTGGAGATTTATAGACTATCCTATACACTAAGCTTTAGGTGGGTGCACAAATCCACTACAGCACCTCAAATGGGGTCATGTTATCGTACCTGTACCAACCCTTAGACCGACAACATCTTTAAGCCCTCTGCTCTCACCCACACACTGTTCTCGCTGTACAGCACAGCAGGCTACCTTTAGCATCCCTGCCTACTCTTTCTGTCTTTCTGGGAAGCTCCAGGCCCAGAATAGAGCTCAGAGCTCCATGGTTTAAATAAATCACAATACCTCCCCAGCTTGGAAGGGGGAAGAAAGACACGAGCATCTGTTTTTGTTTGCATTTTATTTCAAAACATCAAATTGAATCAATCTTTTAATACTCCGGATTGTATAAACATGGGAGAGAACTGCTTGAATAAATATCAAGAATGAAAATGGATTTCTCGTCGACGACTATTATCTCTGTGGTTTATTTATGAATACCACAGCTGGTGCCAAAATAGGCAAAACATAAAAATACAGAGATAATGTGTTTAGCCCTTTTTCATTTTCTTCTCTTAAAGTGAAAGAATAAATATTGGGATTTACATCACATTTACATTT
>VOQK01004574.1:0-10008 GCA_015052645.1 Benitochromis conjunctus | reverse complement strand
GTGTTTGAGAAGTGAAGGGGGGGGGGGGTTTAGTGTGTGAGCAGGGGCAGAAGAGAAACCCAATTTCAATCACATCAACCAGTGTAACAGTAGTCACTTCAATAGCCACCAGTCGCTATCGCATCAATCAGAAACTCCCCCACTCAAACAAAAATGTTGATGTTGTTTTGTCTTTATGGACAGCAGCCCAGGTAGCTCAGTCCTACATTTGCATCCTTCTGAATGAAAAATGTGCGTGTGTGTGCGTGCGTGGATAAAAACATACACACACACAAACACACACGAGTCATTTCTCCAGTCATTAAAATGAGAAACAGCCGATGGTGTAGGAGCTGTTGAAATACCATTAAGAAATGGAGATAAATGCAGTGGATCCCAGCCTACTACAGCAGCCTCACTACAGTAAATCAGACAGTGACGAATATTACACGGGCCATGCTGCGTGCATATGAACACACAAATGCACACACAGACAACGCAGATGTGCACTTGTGGGTTTGCACACAGCCATCCACACACAAACTGCACAAACAATCTGTGAGGCACCTTGCAAAAAGGAAAAAAAGAAAAAAAGCTCTTTCGGTGGATTAATGAGTAATTATCCTAATTAAATGTTTCCTGATCACCCGTTATGATATATGGATGATTATTATGTTCAGAGATGATTAAATGATAGTATAACAGAGGAGTGTGATATCATTTCAAGGAATTAATGAGCGTTTGTACAGAGGAACCATGTGGAAGTAAGGCGTAGATTAAATATTGAATTAACTTAGATTTAATCAATTCAAGACTAATTGTGAGCTGAAATAATAACAAACTTTCTGCCATTTAATCACAGGTGAAGCATTATTATATTATATTATTTAAATATATAACAATCTGATTTTTTTTTTTTAAATGCGGTCAGTGGCATCGGGTTAAAAACACATGGATTACTAGATATTAGACAGGTCTTTTGTCTGACCCGTATATTTGTGTGTGCGTGCGTGCGTGCGTGCGTGCGTGCGTGTGTGCCCTAAAAGGTGAACTTACAAGTATAGAGTGGGAGAAAAAAAAAACCCAACTTCTTCTGATCTTCTCGAGACATATCTGCTCTTATGACCAGCTGATTGTGTCACTTAGCCTAAAGTAAACCAATAAATGAGGCTAACCTCGTAACAGACGGCCATTGCTTATTTAAAAGCTCATTGATTAACAGTTGTGATTATTGATCACACCATGTGGTCCAGACAGAATTGACACATCTGATATGTCAGACAGACAGAGAGAGAGAGAGAGAAAGGCTGGCCGGTCGCTGGATGCGACGGTCACGACTCCTCTTCTCCATCATGTTCTAACTCCAAGAGATTATTTGGAGTCTCAACTTAATATCCGCGCAATATTTGAACCTCTTCAATATTAGGTACTGACCCTGTGTTTCTCGCTCTACCGTCTGATCCACTTTTCCCATACAGCCGGTGCAGAGCAGTTGCATGTGAAGGAGATAGTACGCAGTAATATTCAATTATTGTATGCACGGCGTCCCCGTCCCGCCCTAAATTGATTTCTTTCAGAACGGGAGGCATCGCTCAGCACTGACACACAGCCATGTTTCCCCCATCTACATCCCACGCAAATTACTCCTCCATCTGCTCTCCCTCTCTGCGTCGTGCATTTACCCCCTCACCTCTCCTCTCCCCTTTCTTCTCCTCCTCCCCTCTCTTCTCCTCTTCCTCCTCTCTTCTCTTCTTTTCTCTCGTCTCATCATCTCCTCATCTTCTCCTCTTCCCTGTCAGGACCGCGCCGCTATCGGTGGTTGACACAGGCCCCAGCTCCCATAAAGTATGTTTAATCTGCCTTTAATCTCTTTGCAGTGTAATGGGAAATGGTTTTGTGTTTTATTATTTGATTGAAGCCACGAGCCCACCCCTCACCACCGCGGGACACTATGTTTAGGAGTGGGAGGTGTTTTCAATTTTTGCCCTCGCTCAAATTGCCTTCTATCAAAGAATTCGTATCAGTAATATCATTCTACATATTAACCAGGCTGTTTGTAAGTGGCCTAATAGGAGGAGGAGAAAAGTGGAGAAAGAAAAATCAAGCCAGAGAGAAAAATGAAGAAGCTTCCAATCGGAGAAAACATTACTCTGGATTACTCACAGGCTGAAAACGTCAACATTTTTATTGTCGCAGATGAGAAACGATTAAAGCAAGAGTTGCTCATCTGCAAAAAGAGTGTCTTTTATTTTTATTTTTGTCATCTGGAGGGAGCCCACTGCAGTTGTGAAAGTTTTCTCCCATCAGGTTATACCATCATCATAAAGACCTAAACAACTGTACCTTTAATAAAGCCACACAGAGAGGGAGCAGGTCTAATCAATACTTCATATAGCGGGGATTATTGTGTGTTCAGCGTTGACATAGATTCAAAACATCTAGGCTCAATAGTCATGTAAAGCTAGAATTGATTTGTTCATAAAAGCAGTGAAATTTTTTTAAGTTGGTGTCACATTTATGATTTTCTTTTTTGCTTTCCCAGTTTCACATTTTTTGTTTTGGTTTTTTTCGTCCAGACATTTTAAAAGAACGGGCCCTGCTGTTAACGCCGAATGGCATTTATAGTCTATGATGGCTAAAATCAACAAAGAAATCCGAACATACAAATAAATGCACATATACACATGCACAGGTATTCACAGCCACACACACACACACACAGCCTCCTCTCTCTCCTTTTCTAATTAAAGGGACCTCTCTGCCCTGGGTGTGTGTGTGATATTGACACTTAGCTCCGTACAATAAACTTTATTGGCAAGCTCTGCTTGATTACAGCACTAAACTAGAA
Organism: Benitochromis conjunctus; assembly: GCA_015052645.1. Lineage (NCBI taxonomy): Eukaryota > Metazoa > Chordata > Actinopteri > Cichliformes > Cichlidae > Benitochromis > Benitochromis conjunctus. Next base: position 7,181 of record VOQK01004574.1, on the reverse strand, counting down.
TAACAAGGAATATGGGAGGAGGGAACGTGGATTATATACTAAACAGACATTAGCGGCCTCTATTCAAATATCTGGTGCATTTTAATAGGACGCTCTGAAAGGCCTCTCTCTCTCTGTTGGAAGCAGGAATAAGCTCGAGCTCGGCACAAATAAAGAATGACATGGGTGAAATACAGTAAAGGTAGAAAAATACGAAGAGAGGAGAAGAGAGCTATATATATTGAATGATGGGGGGGAAGGAAAGAGAGATAGATTTTCCGTCATTAATGATCTATGGAAAAATACTCTGTCTATTTTCAGATATACTGTTAATGGCTGCTTGCTGCCATTAAAATCGTTGCCGTCCTGAACTCAGCTATTCAAATATTGGCTGCTGCTTCATCTAATATTCATCTACTGGAGGTCAATGGCAGCAGTGGCATGCTTAATTTGTATACATAAATTAAGGGTTGATACTAAGAGTTTAGACTGGTCAAAAACAGAATTTATACGTGATTACACCTTAAAAGTTTCAGCGCTACAAGTCACTTCTATTGTCTTTACATTCAGACACTATCTGCAGACAGAACTGTGTAATTTACTTTAAGAAATATTCATTTGCATGCAGACAGAAACCGGAATTTTCGTTTCTTCTTAGTGAAAGAAGACATCCTTTTAAAAAAAAAAGTGACTCTGCAATTATTTCTCAACATTGGTGTCTCCAACAATACCTGCAGGCAAAGACTTCACAGAGGCTTCCTCATCCTGGACATTGAATTACAGGCTCAAGTGCTGAATCAATTAGGCTGCATCGGCATGAGAAGCAAAAGGTGGCGTCTTGTTTTGTTTTGTTTGAGTGCACGCCTCATTTCGGGAATTTTCAGGTAAACAGGAGACAGAGCCACTGAGCTCTCTGTCAGTAGTAACAGTACTGACTCCTTATCAGCTGCAGAGGTTACCGTAAGTTAAAGGCATTCCATTATCATCGTCATATATGTGTGTGTGTGTGTGTGTGAGTGTGTGTTTTAATAAATGTGCATGAGAGCCCATGACAGCAGAGTTGCGTTTCCAAATGAACCGCCGATGTAACGCTCACTGATGCTCAGTCAGTTGAACTACAATGACCCCTACTGGCCTAAAATGGTACTGGGTCAGTGCAATCTTCACAAAGAGCCTGTGCATTATTAGGAACTTATGGCGTTGCAATACTTTGGGATCTTTAAACCAAATAAATACACAAGCATGGTGAGGACTAAGAAAACAAAAAAGTTATTCAGTTATCCCTCTGTGATGCATATCCTACATATTCTCCTTCAAACTTCACACCACCAGTCTTTCTTTTTCTTGCTTTCTTACCTCATTTCTCCCCCCATTCGCTTCAATCCTCTCCTCCCTAATCAAACCTTCTCATCTTCCCCTTTTTCCCTCTCTTGAGGCCTTGGCACCCTTGGCAGGGTCTCTCCCACTGGGTGTGTTGGCAGAGAACCTGTCTCTGATTCACCCACAGCGTGCCCTCTGGCTTACCAGGCTGGCACAAGGACGCAGAGCAGAGCTGAGAGAGGAGGGCAGGGCGGTAAGCTCGGAGCTCTCAAATGATAGAGCCATTTATTACAGAGAAAAGGTGGCGCGGCATTAGTTAAGTTATTTAAGGTGTAGACGATGGGTTTAGGCCTTTGGTTTCTGTGAGCACGGGAGAAAATGTGAGACTGGAGCGGCAGGAACGACTCTGCCGCTTGCCTGTGTGTCTGGAGGAGAACACAAGAGAGAGAGACACACACATGCAGTCTCACCTTGAAGAACCACTGACCCCACACACCTTTATTGCATCGCCAATTAGAAGTGAGGGTGAGAGGAAGGGAGAGTTACAAAAAGGGAGAGGTGGAAAGAGTGAAAGAAAGAGGGGGAGAGATGTATTTCATAAATGTAGTTCCATAAAGAGCACTGACCCAAATGGCATTCAGTAATTCTTCCCTGTGCCAGAGGAGGCTGGATAATCAGAAACTTCATCAAGCTCGCCCCTTCCTTCCCTCTTTCCCTGCGTCTGCAACACCTCCTACTGTCCCACCCTCAGCTGGAACCTCTTAAACAAAAATCGTGAGTAATATAACTGAATAACGTATACGGTGCATCCAGAGCACGCATCAAAGACCATCCCTCTATCCCCCACCCCCCCCCTTCATCACTTCATTTTAATTAAACAAGTTTCCACCACTCGCCATCTCTCATCTCTTTGATCTGTTCCCATCCAACTCGCTGGAAAAGAATCAGTCCGACTCCACTTTGAGGAAGTTGTACGTGTTTGATTGCGGCAACACAGCATCGATTCAAGCTACACCAAAAGGCGTCAGAGCACTTACCAGAAAAAGCAAAGAAAAAAAAAAAAGTTACAGAAAACATAAAGAAACAGTCCGTTTGTCAAACACTCCACTATAACTACAAATCCCCTTTTAGTCCATATGGGTTTACGAATAAAAGCTGAACAAATCCCTTTTTGAAAATGTTCAATAAATTCATATCTGTCTTCATGACACTGACTGCAATACATATCAAATCTGTCACCGCTGCGCTGAGATGGATGTGGGAGGACAGAAATCTGAAAGAAAACAACACAATTAAAGTGTGTCTCAAGCAGCGAGCTCCCATTGATCTATCTGCTCTCTTTTCCAATGCACTATGGACTTAACATGGACTTATTCTTTCTTAAGCACAACTGGGACCACTCCCTCCCCCCTGGGGTGCAACGCTCACACAATGCTTCAAAAGAACATTTTGTTTATATGTTCAATACCAAAACATCAATAAAGTTATCCATTCATTAATTTCCTATTCAATACAAATTTAATGCAGAACCACGGAGTAGCCAGCTCATATCCAATAAGGACATCTATCCCCGATCACTCAGCCCGCTGCTTCACATCGCACACGCACAGGCCCACGCACACACACACACATCAATAGGGCTGTCCCTAAAACAGCTATTCCTCACAGACTGACTCAATACTGTAGACAGGGGTGTGGAAGAAGGAAAACAGCACAAAAAAGGAGGAAGGGAGTGGAAAAAGAGGAGGACTTACTGGATGATTACTTACAAACAACTTGCCAAGGTGAGAGAATAATAACTGATGGCCGCATAGAGCCAACAGAGAGGATTTCTCATTTTAGTTTACTGTGTATGCATTTGCAAAGTGTGGCCTGGTCACACCTGAACATGGAACCAGAGGTGGGAGAAATGTGCACATTATTAAAGTAAGAGTGGAAACAGTGAAATATAAAGTCCCGTATTTAAAGATTTACTCAACAAACCGCCTCAAAAGTGCTCATCGTGCAGCACGAGTGTCCCTGTCAGGGTTATGATTTTCTATTTTATATTAGTGGATGTCTCAACAGCTGGGAATGAAGTTGATGAAAGACATCTGGAAGTGTAGGCTTTGGAAAGATACTACCACTCTTCATCTGTGTTTAAGCCTAGCAGCCCGTGGCCACATTAGCAAAGAGAATAAAAACATCCGTATCTCTGAGCAAACTCTTTTTGCGTAATATAGGCACCAAGGGAGTCTTTACTGTGGGTCTTTAAATATTGTAGAGGTACAATGCTAAATCAGTGGGGTACTCTTTAACCACCTGAATGCTGCTGAGCAATTTAATCCTGGCAATTTATCATATTTTATTTACTAATCATTTGTTTTGTGTGTAAAAGGCTTAATTTTCAGCATAACTTGATCTCTAGTAGCTGTCAGAGCTGTATAAAAGAGCACGCCACAGACAGTAAAATATAAGACCGAACTAAAGAGGACACATGTTCAGTGGATAAGGAGGAGTATACTAAGCAGCTACAACATTAAACCCACTGACGAGTGACGGCAAATAAACCCGTCCCTCTAGTTTCTGCTGAGAAACCCTGGGACCCTGGCATTCATATGGATTTTACTTTGACACAGTCCAGAAAACTACACGTCATAGCAGATCCTACAACCCCCCTACCCCCTCCCCCTGAGGCAGCAGTATTCCCTTACTACAGCAGCAGTCTCCCCAAACACAACACCTGCCCTGCAAAAGCTGTTGAGGAAGGGCTCGAGGAAAACAACAAAGAGCCCAAGGCATTGACCCTGCCTCCAAACTCTCCAGGTCCCAAGCCAACAGCACCACTGTGCAATGCATTGGAAGAAGCCCAATCTACGGCAGCCTGCTTGTGATTCCCTCAGCAATAAAAAGGATCAGCTGCCAGAGTCACACGATTTCACCAGAGAAACCAATAGTTAGACCTGTTGTAGCAGTGCAAAGGGGGGCTGAAGAGTGTTTTCACACTTGCTTTCACTGTTTCAAGCTCATTCATGTTAACTTTTGAGATCAGTGTTCCAACAGTAATGTGCTCGATGATACAATCTATAGCTCTCTGTTGCATGTGATTAGGAAATGCATGGAAATGCACAGTATTGAATATGATACAGGTAGTGAACCCATCTGAATCGCGCCTCCCATAACCCTAACATAATACATATCAGATGGAGCTGTGAGCTGCATGTGCGTTTAACACGTTAGAGCTGGCCACATGACATGAGAGCCAGGGTCCACGGGTCAAGTAGAGTCAAACCAGGTAGGCGATTGGCTGATCAGGTCTGAGTGTAATGACTAATCAATGGTTGAATGCATTAGCCTAATCTAATGGGCCAGGTGGGAGAGGACAATGGTAGACGCATGGAACTCATGATTGAGCACAACATGCAACAGCAGTGCAATCAATAGCATATAGAGTGGTCTAACCCAGGTGTGTGCGGTGGCAGCGACAGTGAGAGAGGAGGGGGTCCGACCACAGGCATTTAGGATGCGCTCTATATGTGTGCAAGCGTAAATATGTATGGTTGGTTGGTTAGGGGAGGACAGAAAAGGAACCGAGCGGTGTTAGTCTGATTGAGTGGATTATGATACGATCCGAGGGAAATCAGAGCTCCCTGTTTTTGGCCAGCACCTCACACACCTGAGTGAGTAGATACTGTTTGTTTCTTCTCTGCACAGAAAAAGAGAGCAAAAAATGAGACCACATTAGATACAGTGAGAAAAAATAAAAGACTGACACTGAAAAAGGCTCCTTCTTCTGTGTTTTGCCCAATCTTCCACACCTCTCATTTATAGCATATCAGCCTGCTTGGCACTAGTCGTACCGACTGATTGCAGTGACTAAAAAGGTGACAAAACACAATCAATGCACGAGGAGATCAACCATGAAGGGATCCACTATGAAAACAACAAAAAGGAAGACAGAAAGAAAGAGAATGCAAGAGACAGAGAGAGAGAGAGATGACAACTTAGGGACAAGAGCCAGTCAGAGCAGAGGACAGGTCTGGGTCAATTCTCGCACCACATACTGCTGACACTGCACCACTCAACACGCGCACGCATGCGTGCCACACAAACACACACACTGTCACAGACAGACAGACAGACATCCGACCAATCAGTCAGTCGGTGTCAATATTTCGAGAGGAAGACGGAGAAAAGAAGAGTGTGAAGGTATGCGTCTGTACAAAAGACAAAGTCAGACATGCCAAATATCCACCGCGTTCAAGGACATTTAACAGAGTGAACTAAGCCACTGTGAGCCCCGTCCTCCTTTCTTACAGCCGTCTCGATTTGAAGGGAAAACAGCAGAGGCCAGCATTTAAAGGGTCAGTTCACCCAAAAAAATTAAACAAAACAGTTTCATATAAAGTGTTGGCTGTTTCCAGCCCCGTTCCTCGTTGTGGTTCCAACTTAAATTTTAATACAAATCACTGGGTTATCAAGTTGAACTCAAACTTTTATAATTATTTGTCCTTCTGATTTGCACTTTTTTCTTTTTTTTTTAACATCACGTTCCAATTTTTTTTTCTTCAAATAATATTCACCGGCTGATCAATCAAAGTAGCAGAAAAATAATTAGAGAATATTTTGATAATTGCTAAATCAGTTAAGTTAACGGCAAGGCGTCGCTCCATCTTGAATGTGAATATTTCACGGCTTTCTTCCCAGATAGCAATTTTGTATTTTTTTTTTCCAGATGACTGGAGAACACGAAACATTTGAAGACAACACGTTTATCTCAGTCTTTTATTTATTTACATTTTTCCATTTCACAGACCAAATGAATATGCGGTTGATTTAAGGATAACGATCAGATTCACCAATAATGAAAGAAATAATAATGACATGTAGCATAGATGCACATGTAGCATATATATAGAAAACATCAACACAAACATGTGGGGTGTGTGTGTGTGTGTGTGTGCACGTGTGTGTGTGTGTGTGTGTGTGTGTGCGTGTGTGTGTGTGTGTGTGTGTTTATCGCAAAAGAGAGGTCTCTCCATCTTTGAAATGAATTAGCGTGTGGTGCCTTATTGAGTGAGGTGCAGTGTTTAAGTGAAACTGATGAAAGATGTGTGAGCAGCGAGAACTGGGCTATAAGTATGTGACTGAGGTCACAGGTTAATCCCTATTGATTTACTCCACCGTCTGCATACAGCAGCACGGGAAGACAAGAAAGTGGAGGCCTGTCTAACCAGCTACCACACAGAACAAATGCAGTATTTAAAAAAAAAAAAAAAGAGACGAAAAAACACCATCTCACACCTGCACCTTTGCACATGTGTTAAGTGGGGTGAAGACAAGAAAATTAAGCATCATTTAATCCCTATACAGTTAGCCATGGGCAGACTGCATGCAGCTCATGACCTTGTAAATAAGCATCAATGAGCGATATGATCATTGATTCAATTAAAACATGCTAACGTCCTCGTTTTTTTTAAACGAAATAAATGAAAACATATGCATGTTTGCAATGCATGTTTTTGTTATATAAAGAGATGCAGATTTTTCAGCAGATTTTTTTTTTTTGCTTTAATCTGGAGAGTAGGTGAACTCACAGCGACCCCAGGCAGACCACCGGACCGGAGTACGTTTGAAAAGAACCTAGGATGAAACCTAAACAGAGCTGTATTTACAGTACAAACAGCATCCTCACAATCTCATCCCACAGCAGGACAGGTGAAATATTACATTAATATGAACAACTATTAATAATAACGCCCCCCCACCCCCTCCTCCTGCACCACCTCTTGCCCCATCACTCCTTCTCTCTGTCTCTCTCTCTCTCTCCGCCTCTAATCCTATCATGCGGGCAATAAGTGTATGCACCATGAGCACATTTAATTTCTGCGGTTGGTTTTCAG
>VOQK01004568.1:9978-22103 GCA_015052645.1 Benitochromis conjunctus | reverse complement strand
AAAAAAGGGGACAAAAAAAGAAACCAAAATGAAAAAAAAAAAAAATCAAAATTCAAGACAAAATTCAAAATCATGGAAAGCTTTTCATAAAAATATGTTTTCAAACATGAACTAAATGAAGTGACTGACTCTGCCATCCTAATTCCCTAATTTGTAGGTTGATACAGCGCTTCTGAGCCCTGATTGCAAACACTCTGTCCCCTTCTTTTTCCTGGCTGTGGAGAAAGACCAAAAACCTCTGCTCGAGGATCTCCGGGTATGACCTGGAGCGGTCAGTAGATCTTCTTATGCTTCCGCAGAACCAGAAAGTGTATTTAGTTTGAAGTAAATGACGTGATTGTGAGACTCAGACATGAATCATTAGAGTTCCTTGGTATGTAAAAGACGTAACAGATGCAAGAGCAAAGAAAAGTTAAAGATGCCTCCTTTGTGTAGTTGGCTTTTCATACATTGCCCCAGCCTCCTATTAATTCTTGCTTGACTGTGTGGACATACAGAAACTTTATAAAGGAGTTACAGTTAGAGGAAGGGAGCACGGGGATTCACAATACTGACGAGTAACAGAAAGAGAGATCATGTTTCTCCCATATTAGCCCCTCTTCACTGCCTCTCTGTTAAATCCAGAAGTGAATATTAAATCTGGCATCCCATATCTCATATTTCCAAGGATGTAAGACCTCATAATATCTTACAGACTTTATAATGTCCAGTTATCTCAGTAGGGCAGGGTAACATGTGGTTTAGACTCCACTCCTATGTAAACAAGTCCCCGTCTGGCTTCTGGAGACAGGCACTCCCTGTACTTTTAAGATAAGGCTTGAAGGTGTACTTTTGATAAAGTTTATAGTCAGGCCTGGATCTTTTTTCCAATTCAATTCAATTTTATTTATATAGTTGCCTCAAGGTGCTTGACCGTAAATTATCTTGTGGTTATGCTGCTATAGGCTTATGTCGGTTTTCACAAAGCCATACTTAAGTAAAGGAGAACAAAAGTTGAGCTATGCCACACTACACAAGAACTGGACTGTAAATCCAACAACAGGTCTCACTGGTAAATCTAAATGCTAGATCTGAACATTATTGAAGCATTGTGGGATTGTCTTGACCGAAAATAGAACAAAAGGCAGAAACATCTAAAGAAGAGCTTTTAATGTCCTTCAAGAAGCCTGGAGAACTATTCCTGAAGACTACTTAAAGAAATGTCAAGAAAGCTTGCCAAAGAGAGTTCAAGCAATATAAAAGACTGAAGGGGGGTCATACTAAATATTGACTTTCAGGGTCATTAGAACTGTACAAACTCTGTTTATCCCCCTCTATATGATATTTCAATATATATTTGATGAGTAAAACGCAATGAAATGAGGTGTGGCAGAAAGAGGGAAAGAAAGAGTATATATTAAAAGCTCCAGTGAAAGGCAAGTCTTCCTTTGATATGAAGGGTCATTATCTGGTCACATGTCCAGGCTTCTAGAATAATTACCTTTCGGCAGACTCATTTCTGGGATTAAAATCCACTCCCATGTTAAGAAATATTCAACAGTTAGAAGGAATTCTGTGTATTTTGTCAAGATAATGTCTTTGTGGTGCATTAAACATGGCAGGACTGCAGCTTTACCCCTGCTGTGGTTAAATTATTCCTACTTCAGGTGGGTGGTACCACGATTTCCCCACATCCCCCCAATAAGGTAAAATTCATCTTATCCGTGACATTTAACAGTCTTGCTGCTAAGCCTTGGGATGATGCAGTTAGGCTAAGAGCATTTTGCTACCTTATATTACCGTATTGCAATTCTGTTAGAGCAATGAGAACAATTAGACAGGCTACTTTCGCTCCTTTATTTGGATCTTTGGCAGAAAGTTTGTTCTAAGGCATTTGTTAAGTGTAAATGATCATATTGAAGCTAAAGCTTATATATATATATATATAAATTACTACTGAAGATTTACTTGTAGAGGTAACCATTCCCTGAATCTCCCACAAATTTTATTAGTTACAATAGTATAGGCAACATGAGTGAACCCCTCCAGGAAGAAGGTGCACTTGAAAATTGCAATTGTTCTAGGGTATTTTGCAGCCAACACCAGTAATGATGATGGCGATAATACCTGTGGTCTAACAGAGCATTAGGAGGAGAGGTAATGTGGCTGACTGCTGGTCAGTAGAAATGAAAAACCAATAAGCTGCAGGAGACAAAACAGCAGAAAACATGACATTAACACCAGCAGAATCAACTGGACATTGTCCATTTCTCTCATTTATTTATTTATTTTTGTTAAATCTCCACACTGCACTTCCAGTTCCTTTTCGTGTGGTATTTGCAAGTCCTATAGCAAAAGAAAAAAATTGACACAAATGAAAAATGTCTTTTTCTAAACACAGGCTGCAGTTATTAAAAAGTAGTTCATTTCTGAGCTTTTCTGAGCCCATGATGCTCAGCATCAAGTAAAGTGACCAGGTGAATGCGCCAACTAATCACAAAGAGTGACACACTTATCAACCAAGTGCAGTTTGTGCTCATACAAACCAGCACATGAATCATGGGTGTATCTGTTACATTCTGCCTGAAGACCACATAATACTTAAAAGACAAAATTAGTCCTGTGTGGAACCTCTTTACAGAAGAAAATATAACTGTTTTTTTAATGATTGCCACCAATATAAGATAGAGATAAAATGAAGAAATGTGAGGATAGAGCCAAAATGTCCATCCATCCATTTTCTTAACCACTTCAGGTTCAAGGTCACATGGATGCTGAAGCCTATCCCAGCTGTCAAAGGGCAAGAGGTGAGATACAACCAGGACCAACAACCACACACTCGCAGTCACATCTACAGTCTGTTTAGACCAGTTAACTTCATAAGCACCTTTTTGGACTGTGTGAGGAAGCCGGAGTAACGGGAAGGAGAACATGAAAATCAAAGCACCCAGGTGCTGAAAACTCTAAATGGGAAATTCCTTTTCCCATAGTGTCAGTATTAATGCTTAATAAATGCTGCCTTATTGCATGCCCCACAGCTGAGCCACACAGTTTTATTCATTTAGCCATCCATCTGTTTTCTTCTGCTTCTACAAGCCAGGTTTGCAGTGGGGCTGGAGTCTATCCCAGCTGTCAGAGAGCAAGAGGAAGCATGCATGCTGGACAGGCCAGCAGTTTATCATAAGGCTTACACACAGGGAGAGACAGACAGCTATTCACAGGCACAGGGAGAGCACAAAAACTCCACATAGAAAGGCCCCAGCCAGCCAGTGGTTTTGAACCCAGGACCTTTGAATTGAACTGACACAGCTGATTTTTTTTTTAGCATCATCTGAGTTGCTGATGTAGGACCTCACTCAGTTTCCCAAAATCCTCCCTTTTCACACCTCCACTTGATGTTCACCCTGGAGTCCCATGTACAAAAAGGATAGGTTACAAGGATACATGACATCACCTGACATCAGACTCTTGATTACTCTGCTTCACACTGGTACAAAGAGAAACCCCAACCAGGCAAGCGAGAACAAAAGGACCACGTTTTTGTTTCCTCATCATAGTCCTTGGTTAGAGGAGGATAAGTTTGTTCAAGTATGTAGATATTTCACTACAGCTGTTAAATTACTGCATGTCCCAAAGCTAATTAAGAGGAAATAAAAGGCAATCAAGTCCCTTTTATTAAACCATGTTGAGGACTCACTGCACACATGGATCTGGACAGAGACCGGTGTGATAAGTCAGAACAAATGGAATCCATTCACCACTACATTGTTGGATTACTCTTACATGGCTGGATAAGCACAGTGGGAGCCCCAACATTATTTAACGCTGCTGTCTGGATGGGGCAGTCAATTAGACTTAGTCATCATCTTAAATTAGATCAGAAGACTTCTCCAGGTCCTGCAGTGATTTTATATAAAAAACAATTTTATATATAATTATTACAATTCAAAAATTTAAAAGATATTAAAACCTTGAATTATGAATTGCCAATAGCCATCAATAGTAAATTTTTATTTTGTATGCACTGTATAACTTGCAAGATTTCTATTTCAACAACATGATTTATCTATGAATGTGGAAACGTTCTCATATTAAATTTGATCAAACATTATATGTAGATATGTCGAGAAACTGTGCATACTGTATATCTACAATACTTACATGTCTCAGTAATGAAGACCTATGCTGCTGTAACATAAATATACATGTTAATGTTTATTTATGGTGCCTTAGTGGAGTCACAGAGTTGTAGGTTAGATATAATATGAAATCTAGTAAGTGGATGAAAGTGTGAGGAAAAAAAAAGTTTGACGTTTGTAAATTTCCCCCCCAAAATGTCAGATTCAAGATGCAATATGAGAAATATCTCACAAAAGGGAAATAAAACCCTTCTCACTCTCAGCCATTCTATCTTTTCCGCTCTCTCCTATTTCACAGCGTTTACTACAAAAAGTAGCCTGACCTTGGACACGGTGTTATGTTTGCAACAAAGCCGTCATAGCTCAATTCCCCCACAAATTAAATGCGTATTATAAAATAATTTACCTTTTTCAACTTTTTCAGATATGTCAAGTAGCTACATGTGAAAATTGCAAATGTTCCAGAGCGTCTTGTGACGACGGCCTAGAGAGGTTTGATTATTTTGAAATGCCTTGAAAATCCATTACCAATGCCTCTTTAATTTTAAGGAAGAGGCACACATGTTTCATACCTGTAAATACACGTCACTTGTATGAATTCCCTTCAGTGGACTTCTGGCCCTGAGCACAAATAGCTTACTAAACAAATCCAGATAGAGATGTTTGGAATAGTTTTGTCATGTCATTCATTTATTTTAACAAAATATCAGGATGGCAATGCCAGTGTTTTGGGATGTCACTAAAGATCCAGGTTTAAACAGAAGTCCATTATAGAGGTGATGACACTGTAAACAAACCTGCATCCCTGGAGTTTTTAAAGTTTTTCAGGGCTATTATCGGTTATTAGAAGCTCTCGTGGTAAAAAGTTTAACTCAAATGTATATTTACCATATTTTTAAATGTTCCTTTTTGAGATAAGATTTCCTAAAACGGTTCCCCTTCACAGCTACGATGAATAGATGGAAACGGAAGAATCTCATTTTAGGAGATGGACTGTGAAATTTGTTTCCTGCTGTTGTTTTCCCCCACTGGTTTAGTGTTGTCATGAAAAGTGTTGAATCCCTTTACTGTAATCGATTTTACCCTTTTGATTAAAAAAAACAAACTTTCATTACTTTTCCTGTTGTGCCATAGCAGGCTGTAAACTAATAAGAAAAACAAACCGCTATATTGCTCACACCATTTCTGACCATCAGCTGCATTTCTCACTCCTGCTGAGCTTTTGACTTGTCTGAGGTTTCATTCTAAAAACTTGGCTCAACTTAAACTAGTAAAAGGAAAAGCACAGCCGGCCAAAATGTCAGAGCACTTACCCTATTATTTTCTACTTGCTACCCAACACTGCCGTCAGCTGTACATGTGGTATTTTGCAAAGCAACGCAACACTCAGCATCCCAGGAGCCTGCAGCACTTGCTAAAAGGGTCGTCTGTGGAAAAACAGTGATGTTAACAAGCTGAAATATGGACTGCAGCTTTTCTGCATTATCTTCTAATGCAGATCTTTGAAAAATCTGTATGTATTTGTTATGTGATATGTTGTTCTGACACAGAAACAAAGTGCTCAAAACTGTTTTTTGGGGGTGGGGGATTAAAATGGTAAGTGGCTGATTAATCTACATGAGGCCAGTTTTCATTGAGAGTACCATGAGTACCGTGTGACACGTGCAAGCACACGCTGACTTAAAAATCATGTATGAATGTTGACCCCTTCATCTGTGATATCTCCTTCCAGTGCTACATCTCTGCACAAAAGATTGTTTTAGCCATAATGGTGAGAATGTGCATCCTATAACGTGTGATGTATTTCTTGACCACAACAAGTAGTCTCTCCTTTTCCTTGTTTCTATTACACACAGGCGACTGCAGGAAATGAAGCTGAACTGAGGAGATTTTGGTTTGTCTTTTTCAGGGGTGGTGAGGCTGAAATCAGGATAGTGAATGTGAATTGTTGTGACGCATCATAACTCACCTGGTCACTATTGGTATGAAGTGTCATTGGTAATAACAGGAATGACAGGACAGTGTGGCCAAGTGTGACCTTAACAGGTCGGTGAGAGGGTTTAGGTGAGTTTTGAGCTCGCTGCATGCTAGATCGATTAAGCTATAAAGTCAAGCTTTGCTAATCCTACCATTTTAAAGTGTGGCTAATCGCTGTAAACCTGTTAAAAGTAATACTTCATTCCTGATATGAAACTCAACAATTAAATTCTAGACTCAATTTAAAAATGGGTTTGAATATGTATATTTTTTTAAAACACCTTTACAGCCAAGATTTTATATGTTTTCTTTACAACATAATACTCTAAATAAAACCGCTCAAAAGGTTTGAGTTCAAACTTTACATTAGACTTTGGAGACTTTGAACAGCAACAGCAAGTAAAGAACGTTTATATTTAGACTCTAAGGAGTACACAAAGCATGAAAAAAACACCAATATACGCAGTACACATACACATTTTTCAAATGCTCATCAAGGTAGTTTGTGATTATAGAAAGAACCAATAATTTGATATATATATACAGTGTGGTTTACCTCTTACATCAAAAGAGTTTAATATTTTACATTCAAAATGGTATTCATAGTATCTTAACAAAAAACAAATAAATTCAACACACTGGCTATTTTATTATTTTGTCTGCATACTGTATGTCTAGACTACTCATCACTGATATCATCATTTAAAGCATCTTCTGCTATACACAAAAATATGGCTTCTTTCTGACTTTGACATTTATTGGTTCACCGAGAAACAAGTCTGATCACTTGGCACCCATCTTGGTAATGTCTATTGGCAGATATTTGGGGAGTTATTTTTAAGGCCCTGTTTAAATACACGTTTTTTTCAGTGGCCACCTGCTGTTATTATATAAAGAAATCTGTAGATTTCAGGACTAGTTGAGGTCCACGTTTCTCTCTTGTAGTGCAAGTTGAGAATGCAGGTTCTCAGAAGTACACCGATTAAACAGGAATGTCATCATTTAAAAGTATTTTTAACCAGCTATCCTTCATTCTAAAATACCGGAGCGAGAGTACTGACAGGAACTAGAAAGAGCACATATATCTAGTGTAATGGCTTCTCTTCACTGCATCCCTGTTAAATCCAGAATCTAATTTAAAATCCTCCTCCGGACATGCAAGATCTTAAATAGTCAGGCCCCATCTGATCTTAAAGACCTCATAGTACCATATCATCCAAACCGAGCACTTCACTGTCAGACTGCAGGCTTACTTGTAATTCCTAGGATATTCCTAAGCAGAATGGGAGGTTTATATTGTTAACTGGTAATTATGTAACAATGTGCTTTTTATGGAGTAACAACAAAGTAATGTAACCACTTACTTTCTCAGGTGAGTAATTAAGTAATGTACTGCATTACTTTAAAGAAAAGTAATGAATAATTTGTAGTACATTACTTTTCTTGAGTAGTGACTTCAACACTGGATGGAATCGTAAATCAGTTAAATTTTACCTAAGCAACCTGAGCCTGCAATGTATAGTAGTGACCTATACGAGCACTTTATACAAGGATGGGGCTTAAGGAACTCAAGCGGACATTCTAGTGTACATTCACGGAACATATTTTATAGCTTGATTGACATAAGCTACCCTCTTAAAAATAAAGTTTAGTGTTCATCTGGGGTGTGTGATTTGCTGAGTTATGGGTTAAGTTTTCAGAACAGACAGCGGTCTGACAGCTTCAGCAGAGGAGTGCACATTTTTTCTGCAACTCCTCCACTTAAGACTATTTTAGATATTTTGCTGATGCATCTGTGCAGACTGGATGTTGATGACAGCTGATGGATGCACTGGCTCAGAACAGGAATGTCTCTCTTAACACTATGGGTCGCCCATAACATAACATAACATAACATAACATAAACTGTGTTTGTTTGTTTTTAACAAGAAAAACTGGTCTCATATTTCATTCTCACTTCTTCATCTTCTGCCTCAACAACAGCAGCTCCATTGCTGAGCGGCGCGTCACTCAGGGTACTGCGAAGCGTCACCCGGGTGACACTGAGCGAATGTTTTCTGGGAGTGATGGGATGTGGCCGATGGCACATGACCTCCTTGAACATTTCTCTAAAGCGTGTTGACATGAGGTTATACAAGATCGGGTTGACTGCTGAGCTGAGGTAGAAAAACACTCCGGAGGTGATGTGCACATACTGGAAGATTTCCAAGTGGGTGTCAGTCCAGTCACTGATGAAACTCCACATTAGCCGGTCAGTGTGAAATGGAGCCCAGCAGATTCCAAACACCACGACCAAGACGACTGAAAAACAGCAAGAGAGACAAGGGCACAGTGAGAGAAGCATTGAGAGGATCCCAACAGCAATATAGAGATGTTTCAACATATGTCATTTAATGTTTGAGGCATTTACATTTCCATGGAAATGTATTCACCAAACTCGAGGACTGATTTTTATTTTAACAAAACCTATCACATCCTTGAATTATAGTATGTTTTAAAAGAAGTGGCAATATTATAGATGTTGAGGAAAACTGCAAAAAGTATGAGCCATAGTAATAAAAGAGGGAGTTAACTGAAAAGAGAACAGTTACTAGAAAAATAAAAAAATATCTTCTGCTTTGTTTTGGCCCAACTTTTCAAAGGTCAGCTCTGTCAACAAAGCTTTTTCAATGCTGCTTTTTATCTGTCAAAAATTACAGAAGTTAAAACTGTATACAGAAAATTCCCAGGGATTTATTTCACCTCCTCAAGAGAATTCACTGAATTTCTTTAAGTGCTGCTATTTTCAGAACAACACTCTGACTTTGTTATTCCAAAGGTGTCTTTACAGTGCCCATATCTCACCTTTGCACAGACAGTGAATAAACACGATCCCTTCCTGAACTTGGTTCAGTCTGTGTGACTGTACTATAAGAGGTGAACCGATAACTTCACATAGTCATAAAAATATCGCATGCTATGATCTGTTCTGAATTTTACGCGGCATATAAGATGCACATTGAGAAAAATCTGTCAATTAAAAATAAGCTGACAGAAGCAGCTTGTTGTATTTGGCTTGAACTATCCAGAAAGTTTGAGAAAACAAGACGCACACTGATGTTCATAATCACACAGTTCAACAAGTTTTTTGCACGATCTGACTCAAAGTCCCCCCCAGTATCAAAAGCTGGAGCTGTTTCTGTTGCTTTCATCAAAAGCATCCAGTGACTTTTCTTGACAGTTGGGCACGAACTGCCTACCTTTCTCTGAGCTCCTTTGATCTCTTCCTTTCAGGCATATTGATAAAAATCTTCCTTCTTTGACCTTTTAAAAGTCACAACGCTTCGATATTTTTTACTTTGTTGAAGAAATATGACGTGTGATGACAATAACCCCAGAGGTCTTACTATCGTGCAGCCAAACGGTGCTTTGAAATAGAGGTCAATAAATTATTTATTTCACATCTCAGCAAGATTGGATATTTAACTTCACCTTCACCACTGAGTGATGCAAAAGCACATGTGAACCATGACAAGTCATGACAAACCCTTTTAAAGCTGTGGTTGTGACAGAATATAACAACGTGACGCTTGATTTAACCTTTTCTTCTTGTTTTCCTTATTATATTAAATTTCCTTATAATTATTAAAACATTTATTTTATTGATTTAAATCAGACTACAGACTTACTATCTATAATAACAGATGGGTAAACAGACACGACCACTATGGGATTATGTGCAGTGTCCCTAAAGATAAAGTTAACTAACTCTAACTAAGCATTCAATTCTGCACAAATTACATAACAAGTCTGTGAACTTAAAGTTGGAACATAAGCAGATCCGTATACTTACACAACATTTTAGTGACTTGCTGGCGACGTGCCTTCTGCTGCTGTGTGCGGATGTTACAACAGCTGTCTTGTCCGAAACCAGATTTTGGCTCCAGTTCCTGGTGCATCTTTTCACGCTTTAGCTGCAGCCCAATGAGCATGTAAAGAACACTGATTGTGAGCATGGGCAGAATAAAAAACAGCAAGGTGGTCATCTGGATTGTCAGGTTGTACATCCAGCGTGGTTTCACCAACGTGCACATGGCTGAGTTGGGAATCTCCACATTTATGGTTTCAGCAGGGTTTGTGGAACAACTGTGCAAGAAGACAATCCCGTGCAGGCTTGTATTGGGCACAGCACACAAAACTGATACACCCCACACAGTGAGAATGACTCTCTTAGCATGAGTACGTGTCACATAATACTTTGCTTGCAGCGGGTGGACCACAGCGATGTAACGCTCTATGCTCAGTGCCGTCACGTTTAGGATGGATGCCAAGCAGACCGTCTCAAATAAGAAGGTCTTAAAGTAGCAGCCTCCTGTTCCCAGAAGAAAGGGGTAGTTCTGCCACAGCTCATACAGCTCCAATGGCATGCCAAGCAGTAGCACTAACAGGTCTGACACTGCCAAGCTGAACAAGTAGTAGTTCGTTGGCGTCCACATGACTTTGTTGCGTGCAATGACACTGCACGTCAGCACATTCCCCACAACGCCTACCAGGAAGATGATCAGATACATCAGGCAGATGGGGAGGAACACAGGTGATCGACGAGGTCCCAGATATTTTTCCAGGTACCCTTCCTCTGTCAGATGTGTACGATTATGAAAGGTCCCATTCATGCCATGAGTAATATTGGTACATGCTTCTCCTTTAGGACAAAGCCCCTCCCCGTTTTCAGTCATTAGATCAAAAGAACAGTTGAAAGCTGACATCCTGCTGACGTAGCCAAGCTCACTAGATGGAAAAAAAAGTAGAGGAGACAGTTATTAGCATCAATCCAGTTGAACACACATTACACAACACTGAATAGTGAGACTAAATAATGAGTTTCGAAATATGTAAGGAAAGAATCGGGAACTATGTGATAATTGTTAAACTAAGAGTCTTTCCTGCCTCACCCTAAATGCAGAGCTACATAGCAGATAAAGAAAGTGTTACTAGAAAACAAACTGGCACTTACCATATCAGTTAACTGTCAGGTAATGATTCATCCATTTGAGTATGAGAATCATTACAGCACTGTGCAAAAGTTTTGAGCCACCCCCATTTCTTTATGTCTAGCCTCCAATGAGCCAGACTTCATTGTAATTTTTAAAGTGATCTTGAGCAGTAGCTCTCCAGGCTTTCTAAAGGTCTTTCTAAGAAACTGGACAAGTGGGGGACAACAGAAGAAATGGGAGGCCTACAGAATCTAAAAAAATCATATTTTTCACACTGTTGGTTGAAAAATGGTTAGGAGAGAGGTACAACAGTGAGTGTTTATAGGCATCTGTAGAATAAGATTGAGGCTCTGTCATGGAATGGTCCACCTAAAGGCCAGACCTCTAAAGAAGAGCTCTGGATTGCCCTTCAGGAAGCCTGGGTGACTATTCCTATTTAAAGAAATTAGATGTTTAGATTTCGTTGTTTTGAAGAACAAAAGATGGCTATACTGAATATGGCTTAAACTGGCTATACTCAGAATTATACAAATGTTTTTTTCTTATAGACCATTTTCATGTTTGCACCTGTTTCAAAAAGTATCTGCACACATTTCTTTATATTTTGCTTGAAAAATAGCAAAATATAAAGAAATCAGGGGCTAGTTCAAATTACTTTAAGCAAATGAGTCCTCATCCTGATTACCTTAAAAACATCTGTTGGCAGCCGATTGCTACATTATCAATTAACCATTATTAACCCTTATACCCTAAAGTGTTTATTTTAACCTTTTTGTATGCATCACTCTCTTTTAGTGAGGTTGGACTGTTGAACTCATCTTCACTGTGGACAAAGACACTTTTGGCACTGACTGATGTAGGTGCAGTTATCTATCTGCATTTTTAATTACTCCAATTATTATAATAAGTAATGACTGAGTCATTACACAGCTCTGTCATTTGAGCAAATTTGTCATGAGATCTACAATAGATCATATTTTAACAAAACAAGTTTTTGTTTCTAACCTTTTATTTATCTTTCTGCATTCCCCCCCCCCCCCCCCCCCCCCCCCCCCCT
>VOQK01004567.1:47137-66983 GCA_015052645.1 Benitochromis conjunctus | reverse complement strand
TTTATTTTAAAACAATAATAGTGCTTCCCACAGAATTACGCTGTATTAATGGAAGCAGTGGGGGCAGGACCACACATTCCTGTGCCAAACAAGCTTTCTTTTTTAACTTTCTGCCATTTCTCACTTTGACTTGTGACTCTCCTCTCCATCCAGAGCTTCTGGTGCTGTTTTTGTTAATGTTTCTAATCACTTGCACAGCGGCTGACGCCATTTGTCCGACCCTCTGTGATTTCCGTCAGTAGCGTCAGTGAGCGGCTGGTTTATCCACCTCCTTCTGCCCGTGCAGAAACACACAGCATTAATGGATGAGACTCGCGATCAGCACCACAGACAAGAACAGCAGCTGCTCAGTATCAAAAGTCCTCACTGAGGCCTACTGCATGTGCATGCCTCTGATGAGAGCTGTTGGAGAGGCTAAAAACAGAGATGAGTCGTCATTATGCTGATTGAGTGAGTGCCCAGGTCCCGTGGCTCCAATGCAAGTCTAAATCATGAGCCCTCCACCACCGTGCTGACAGTTGGACTCAGGTGTTTGAGCTGACATGGTGTGTTTGGTTTTCTCCAAATGTGGCGCTCTGATTATGAACAAACATCTCCACTTTGGTCGTGTCTGTCCACGCAGCTGCTGCTGTGAGCGTGACTACACTGCTATATAAAATGTAGCATTATATAGCACCTGCGGACAAATGGCACTGAAGCTTTAAAAAAAATCTGGGCAATAGATATTAAATTATGAAGTGAAATGTGAATGAAATTAACTAGTCAGTGTATTGGCTCAGTTCTGGTAGGGTCTAAAACCAGTCTGTTTGATTTCAGGCAACCTCAGCAGGAACTGTACAGAGAGTGGCTGGTCCACCGTCTATCCCGACTACATCATCACCTGCACGGGCACCTTAGAGACCCCAGAGACAACCAAAAGGGCAAGTTTGACGTCTGTGGTGTGTTTACCTTTGTGCGCCTGTGAGCGCACTTATGAGTTGTAGAGTTATGGTGCTTGTGAACAACTCTTTTAATCCTTTTCCAATCTGAACCTTTTCAGCTGGTGAATTCCTTCATCAGTTTTCTCTTCCTTTATCAGTCCAATCTCAGTTAGTGTCTTTCTCTAGGAATTAGAGTCTTTACATAGTAATATAACATAGTTAATAACAGGGAGTGATTTTCTTGTGTTTATAGTGTAGAAACTCTGGTGTGTGTTTGAGGCCTGATCAAAGTTTGTTTGGTTTTCATACCTACTTTGTAGCTGCTGAACCGACTGAAACTCTAAGGGCTGGTGTCTAATACAAGCTGAAGGCCTTAGACCAGTTGGTATTAATGCAAAATGGTCAGTGTTGGTTTATCAGGGTTCTTGGCTTCTCAGGTGGGTTAGAAGATTAGTCAGAGTAGCTGCAAGGTGGGTCATTTGAAATGGCCTAGGACGGGTTAAAAACCATTTTAACCCGTCCAGGCCTGATTATAAATAAAACATGGAAATATTAAATCACTCATGGATCAGATATCATTGATATACCACATTTGTTGATTTATGATTTATTTACCTGCATGAGATATATAGCTGTTATGTATCAACTACACATGCATACACTTAATAATTCATGGGAATAAAATGACTTTTTTTACATGTGTGGAAAAATTTTCCCTGAAAATGTATAGCAAATGATAACCCAAACCCTTAATATGTGTGTTTCCTAATTATGTTTGATAGGACATTTAGGAAACATAAGGATTTGTAAATAAATAAATAAAAATTAGTTGTTGAAACGTCTTTGCACAGAAAAAAAAAGAACTTGTTCAGCTGCTTCTGATAAATGTAGCATCTGGCGCTTTACTGTAGCAGTTCACATGTTCATCTGAAAGCAGAAGGTCCTTGGTTTGATTCTTGGAGGAGACCCAAATGCTTTTGGGGTTGCATCAGGAAGGTCACCACTGTAAAAATTTGCCATATCAAACATGCAAAGTAATCTGCCAGGCTGACCCCCTGCAAATAAGTCAGCAGCTGAATGTAGCTTTAATCATAAGAGTTTAATTTAAAGGGCTTTACTTGGAATCCTCTAAGGTGAAATGACAGAGTGCAAGTGAAACTGCTGTGCACAGGTTTTAACACCACCGTGATTTCCGTTCGGGTTCTGATCTGAAAAATGCATGCGCCACATCCCACGCAGCACATGCTCAGCCTGTGGATGATGTTGGGAGAGTTCGTGGGCTGATTTGACCCACTTTAAAATGTTTGCGTTACAAGAGGAAGCAAACCAACCACAGAGCAGCTGCAGATAAATCATTTTTACCGGATTTGATTGAGAAAAAGCTGAACCCAGACTAGTTTCAGTGTGCTGTTTGTTGGAGACGGGGAAACTCTATTTGTCCAGCGGCCTGTGCTGCTAAGCAGGATTTGAAATTTAGCGACCCACAAAGGTGATTCAGCTGTAACCTGGGTACATCTCCATGGTAACAAACCCGTGGTTTATGTCCAAAATCAACACGTACAAATCACTTTTCTGCTAAATGATGTCACCATTTCCAACATTACGATGAACGCAATGAAAGCAATGATAGAGGAGTCCCCTGTGAGCTAAAATGTGTAGCGTAAATTATTTATAACTCACCTTCAGGATGATAAATGACTATTTTATAGCCTGACAGTCATGTGGACGAGTTTGGCGAGACATCATCTCAAGTAGAAGTTGTTATAACACCAAATAACCCACAGATTATGCATGAGTCTGCAGGCAGACTCAAAGCAAAACTGCAAAACTAATCATCTATTTTTTATTATTATTATAAAACACAGTTTAACTGTTGATTCCAAGCAGCCAGCTTCCACTAGCCTGACACTGGTCTCTCTCTCTCTCTCTCTCGCTCTCTCTCTCTGTAACCAAAGCTTGTCAACACATACAGTGGAAAAAAGGACAAATTACCGCAACACAATCAGCATATTTTGCAGTATCTGGATCAATAAAATCTGTGGTTTTATGTGGGCTGTTTCAGAGGAAATACAGCAATAAGTAACAGCATTCTGCACATGGCTGTGGATGTTCAGCTTTGTGCAAAGATGCCTGCTGCATGTTTACTCTGCAAACTAATCTGATGATGGGAAGTGCCTCAGATTTCAAAAGCATTTAAAATACAGTTTTACTCTTTAAGCAGGTCATTCGAGGTTTCATATGGCCCCTAAATAAAGAGTTTTTCTTTTGATATCCACATTAGATGACTCCGTCTTTTTCATAGCCGGTGTGCAAAAAGAGGTTCTGGAGCTTCCAGTGAGACGCTGAAAATGATTAAATCAGAACAGATTTTATTTAAGTAAAACAGAAGCAGCACAGGAACCAGCAGCTTCATTTGATTTGAATAAAACCTCCCCACTCTGTGGTCTGATCTCAGCTCGGAGTGTTCTCAGACGCACAGCGGTGAAGAGAAGGGCTGATTTCATATCAGCATCTCTGTATGTGTGTTTGTTTATCTGCTCACAGATAGACGCATGGAGAGGATGGAAAGTTCACCGGGTGACACATCTGATCGCTGGGCTCTGCTCCTCTTCGTCTCTCCGCTCAGATAACTCAGACCACCGTGAAGTCGTGGCCTGACTGTGCTCGTGTGGTTTTCTGTAATTAGGCGGAGCGGATGAGTGAGAATCTGTTGCAGCGTTTTGCTCGGTTTATCCAACTGACAAACAGAAATGACACAGCTGTACTCGCTTATCTATGCAGATACTTTGTGCTTTATTTGTGCGTCTGATTGTTGTCCAGCTCAGTGCTCTGGGGTTCAGAGGAATTTAATTTGTGGTGCTAAGAAAATTAAACAAAAGATGCAAAGGTCACAAAGGTAACAGTTCTTTTGACTGCATAATCCTTTCAGCTGATGACGAAGACCGCAAATGTTTGGAGGTCAACATAATTACATAATAATAACATAAACACAGAGAGGGTGGAAACGTTTTAAGCCTTGATTCTGTAGCTCTTGTTCTGCAGTATGTAATATAATGAATGTTACATTCTTTCTATTATAACTGCAAAATGCTCCGATGTCTGCTCATAATTTTGTTACAGACCCAAGCATCTGTTGGACTGAGCGCTGTGAAATTTCCCTACACAGCATCTTCAGTGATCCTCTGACCTTCTCCTTTGGTGGTGAAACAGATCTAAAACAATGGGGAAGAAATGTTTTGAAGGCGCTCTGTGATCTTTAATTTTGAGTAGCTTCCTAAAATCTCCCATAGATACTTCTATAGATCACATTCTTTTAGGATAAAAATCTGAGGCATGTAGAAAACAGCAGACTGTGACAATTACCAGTTTCGGTGTTATATCTCCGTCTGCTTTCCTCCATGTGCAGCTTGGGCTGAAATATGTGGAGCCGATTTAAAAGCACAACCTCGACATCAGCTTAATGTACTCACCCAATGTTGCATAGACGTCCTTCTAGCAAAAGCATTTTCTTATATTTTCTGTTGTTGAATTAAAACAAAATAAAACATTCTCGACTGAGCGAAGAACAACAACAGAAGGGAAAGAAGAAAGAAAACTTAAGGGTGACTCAGACTCTCGACGCCCTGCTTTGATGCTCGTGTCTTACACTCTTTGCTTACCGTGCAGCAAAGGAGACACAATTTACATGCACATAAATGACTTTAACATGCTGCTTACACTCTACTAGTCTATGTAGATGGAGGACTACACTGCAACCAAATAAGCAGAAAGTGGAAAGCAAAGACAGATGCCTTTAATTCCTTTGTTACAATCTGATCTGCACATCTCTTCTATGTTTGTCACTTTGTCAAAGAAACTCGGACTGGACCTCTGTTCTCTGTGGAAGCAGTGGAAACCGCGTCTGAGTTTTTCCTGTCATACCACAATCTGATTTGAGTGGAGGGATAATGTTACCGTTTCAACCATATTAGCTGGATTAGTATACAGTGTATTTATAGTTTAGTATGCAGTGGAAAACAACTAGATTATTTCAAAAATAATCCTTCTTAATCTTATCCTGGCTCTCGGTTCGTCCCTTGTCTGAAACAAGCACTTTTCGCTGAAAGATTTTAAGCGATGCACTCAAAGAACCCTGAACAGAGATCTACCGAAGTCTCCGTTTCCATTAAGCTAATTTTGTTCTGATTGGCTGGCCCGGGTAAAGAGAAGGTTAGTACAGCAGGAAGGTGGAGCGTCAGAGCTGTGTGCCTGAGATGACCATACTAAGTATATTCCCTCTATTATTTCATACGATACAGAGATACATGCATAGTTGGCTGGCCCTTTAAAAAAGTTACAGAGATGCAGATGACTTTTGCATTTAAATGCCTGAGGTCTTAAACGTCCTCATCATTTCCACTTAAGCTCCTTTGTAACATCAAGAAAGACTTTTTTCTCTCTTTTTACAGGAATATGAGAAATAATACAAGTGACCAGAGAACATAAAAACCCACTGGACCAGGTTTAGGGATTCAGTCTTTTGCATGAGTCTGCTCTGCGTCTGTTGTGGCTAGACACGGGCTTAAATTCGCAGCTCCTCCAACAGAGTTGCGGGGTTCACTTCCCGGTCTTGGCACACTCTGCTCTCTAATCCAGCCTCATCTGTTCCCAAAGATGAAGGTAAGGCTTCTTGAAATTGTCCCAGCCCTTCAGCTGACTCAGAGGAGGATTAGGAACATGAGTGACACAGGTGAGTATATGAGCTGAATGCTGCAGGTGCTTGAGAAAAAAAAGGCTTTTCCTTTTCTCAGAGCGGTATGCCTGCGCAGCTATTTTTTTTAATGCACGTTTGAGTGTGCATGGGGATGCGTGGGCGTTTTCTTGTTGCTCAGAGGAGTCCAGTGTGACGCCATGGAGCTTATTTTCTGACCTCACAGTTATTGCTTGCGATCACGGCTGCATTCCAGGACCCTTTCTTTTATAATGAGGTTTAAACAAGCGAGTAACAACCAGGTTTAAGAGAATATCCGGGAACCATTATTGGGTCCATACTGTCCCTGAAATCATGCCACACCTCCTCGTTGCTTTTAAAAGCAAGTAGATTTATTGTATTAATTAGGATGAAGTGAAAATATCTGGTAAGAGCAGTTTCTTTACTACATCCTGATGAATCGCAGAGTAAATTTGGATCAGACTGAAGGGGATGTCTACTTTTTGAGCGATGCATTCTGACTCAATCATTCAGAATCAATCAATTGGGTCACTCCTCATTCCTTTGATTTTGCAGGGAAATGTAATATTGATGCAAAAACAGTTGGTAAAAATCTAAGAGAGTCAATATTATGTACGACCGCCTTTCTTCTTCATCACAGCCTGAGCTCTCTTAGTCAGCTTTCTCAGCTTTCTTGTAATTCCTTTAAGTAGTTTCCTGGAATAGTCTCGGGGGACACTCCGAGTGTCTCTTCTTTGGATGTTGGCTGCCTTTTGCTCCTTTCTGTCAAGATGATCCCACTCTGCTTTAATGATGCTGAGGTCCGGACTCTGGGGAGGACAATCTATGACTTATAGTGTTCCCACTCAGTGTTTTTTTTAATGTTATGCTTTACTTCACTGACGGTGTGTTTGGGATCTTTGTCATGCTGAAAAATTAATCTGTTATGCAGGATCAAAATCTGATCGTACTTTCTGTGCTCGTAATTCCATCAATTTTGAGAAGATCCCCAACACCGCTGAATGAATTTCAAACCATGACAGGTCCTGTTTCACAGATGTCTGCAGACACTTACTGTTTTACCTCCTGACCTCCATAGGTATTTACGATGATTTGAAACCAAATATTTAAATTTAAATCCCTCACTGCGCTGATGCTCAGTACATTTCAACCTTTTCCTCCTGTTTTCCTTCCTTAAGAATGACTTCTTGACAGCCATCCTTCCTCTGAGTCCATTTCTGATGACGCTTCAGTGAACAGTAGATGGATCAGCTGAAGGCATGCATGTCTCAGTTCCTGTGCCAGGTCTTTGCTGGATATTTTCCCATTTGTTAACGACATGACTTTCACTTGTCCGATTTTCCTACTTTTTTTAAAGTAAACAATGCATACTATGTTGAGATATGCCAAGTCTTTTAATAATAGCTCTTTGGGAATTATTTTGTTTGTGTAAAAACCTCTTTTATGCCGTTCAAACTGTGCTATTGACATTTTTCATAGGTTCAGCTAAAGAAATGAACAAATGACATGTTTTCGTGACAGGCTGCGAGTGAGACAAACAGAGTGTAAAGAAACAGTTTGGCTCTGTGCTGAGTTGTCTGCTATGTGTAGACACAACTCTGGCTCATCCCTTGAGTGAGGTGCCCTTTTATGCTTCGGTTATTCATAGGTCAGTGTTAAGTGGCCCAGCAGACAACAAAACCAAAAAAACCCACAACATTCCTGTGAAAATGGTCATGTGCAAGGACTGGACTGAACATGAGTGAAAAGGCAGCCAGTGTCCAATTTTGAAAGACCTTCAAATGCCACTCACAGGGCCTGAGTGCTACTGAGTATTTATGATATTGCCAGGAGTATGAACAATGCAAAACATCCATGTAATATCATGGTCTCTTGGGCTAATATTGCCCACTTCTGGTCAACATTATTATCACATTGAATAAAACATTAAGTGAGTTTTGTAACTTATTGACATTTTAAAAATCAGAAACGAAGACACGCACTCTGGTTAATGTCCTTTAACTGACTAGTGTGTGGTTTCACAGCCTTGTCTATCAGCTACTTGTCATAGCTGAAAACGATGGTGACAACAAAAATGCTGAGCCGAAGGCTTCAAAGCAGAACTTCAAAGAACAGCAACAAGCACTTCAAAAAACTTCACAATCCACTGGATGATGTCCTGTTGGCTAGGTCCAAAATCTGAAAAACAATGGGTAACATGTCATAATAATCTTTGCTAATGGATCGAAAATCTATAATAAGAACAGAATATGTAGTGGTCATTCTCAGGCTCGTCTCTCGTGAACTGCCAAAGTTTCAACACGGTCTAATAATATAACAAATAATGTTGTGACAAGTAACATAACAAATACAGAACTAGGAAAGAGTGTACCTGGACAAGATCAGAATATGTCCCCTTCAGGCAGGTTGGTGCTGCCTCGGGCACATCTCTCATCTCATGAACACCCAAAGTTTCGACATTGGCTATAAAATATAACCTGTAATATTATCATTATGCCCAATAATAAAACACACTAATGTGAAGATGTGCATCTGCAAGAATATAACAAATAAAATAATATGTAAATGTGTACCTGGATAAAATCAGAATATGCCCTGCTCCGATATTTGGCTCATTATGGGCAGCTCAAAGGAACAGCACGCTCCAGTAGCTCAGAGTCTTTGCGCTTAGCCCAGCGAGTGTATTATTCTGTTCCACTTAAGCTCTTCTTACAAACAGTCAAATCATTTACAGTGTCATGTAGTGGACACATGCATTACTGTGCACTAGTTGTGCTCGTCACAGACATGAACTGGCTTTTGTCCACCATCTCTGAGAGAGGGCGCCATTGAGCCAATACACTGTCACACATACACATATAACAAATTGTGTTTATCATGGCAAGTGGAATCACACACAACATAAATACTGTTACATTTATATAACTCTATAAACAACTAGTAAATACTGTGTATTGCACACAGAGATGGACTGAAACAATAATTCAAAATGGGAATGTGGCTCCCTCCCAGGCCGCTCTGTTAATCCAAACCAACAGGCAGGCTGTGTCAGATTTTCCTATTATGACTATTGTGACCACTGTCCATATAGAATAGAAGAAAAGAACAAGTTAGCAACAAGTTAACTAGTTAGCAAATAAATTACAACTGCCCTATTACAGCTGGGATAAGTCCCTAGGATGGATGGATGGATGGATGGATGGATGGATGGATGGATGGATGGATGGATGGATGGATGGATGGATGGATATCTAAAGCGAGCCAGAGTCACTATCCATAACCACATTTATGTGTTGTTGACATAACATTAAAATGTTGTTATCTGTATATAGTGGGACTCTTTATACTGGGATAGAAATTGTGCCAGTTCCATATCAGTTTATCTAAACATAAAGCTTTCACAGTGTGCTATAGCCGTGGATTTACCTTCAAAAACTCACCATCCATAGCACATAGAAATGTACAAAGCCAGGCACAAACAAAACAGCTTAGGCCCCAGTCAAGAGACTGATTAGCAACCATCTGGAAACCGCTAGTCACAAGGGAAAAATGCATATTCCCCAATCAGTGGTGAGTAGTTGTTGAGGTTTGCTGTCAGTTGCTGTGCAGTCGACTACTAAAGCCCCAGTCCCTGAGGCCTAGAAACCAGTTGGTGATCCCCTGGCAACCAGGACCCCTAGTTGTAGGAGAAAATTGTGTATTCCACAACCACTCGGCAAGTAGTTGCAGGAGGTTGTTGGCAGTTGCTAACTGTAGCACCTCCTTGTGATTACTGGAGCCACTAGCAGAAAAAGTGTGACAATTGTTTGCAGACAAGTGCAGGAGACTTTTGTGCAGCTCCCTCTTTGCCACAAGCCTCTCCTATCCGACCGCAACTGCTCACCAACTGGTCAGAGAATACAGATTTCTCCATACCTGTCCAGGCCTGCGTCACTCAGATCTTACTCTTAAATAAAGAAGCACAAAGATATCTTAGAGTTTGAAATGAATACCTTTATATCAAGTGTCACAGAAAAATATGAAAAAGCTGTCTCTCTCTTCACTTGATTACACTGCATCCATATCTGCCTTGCAGCGAAAAAAGAGGTGTCCTTGTGAGTCTATGGGATGTTTTCTGTTGACTAATCCCAACAGTCAACAGAGCACAAATGCTCCTCGGGCCACATCTGGTACAGCTGTAAAAATAGTTTGGATGACTGTTATGAAGTTGTAACCGATGTTTACACAACTTGTTTTAAAGAGAGTTTAAGTGGGGTGATGTAAATCACAAGACTATGAAGTCAGTGGTTAGATTTGTTTTCACTTTGAGTGTTCAGGTTTAGGTATGTGTGTGTATATATATGAAACTTAATTTATACATGTTGAGTTTGTCCCAGGGGACAACCCCTTTTTTGGTCCCTGAGGTTTGAATTTCTTTACAGTTTCCGAATATGAGTTTTTAAATTTGTTTCTTGCTGGTTTTGCTGCCATTCCAGTGCTCTAAATTTTTTAATATTTGTTAGATTCATTTGGGGATTTCCTCTTTGGATTTCGGATCATTTTTATGATATTTTATTAAGTCTCTTGCTGTTTTCACATTTCAGCTTTTAGTAAGAAGTTGAAGGTTCTGGTTGAACCCTTGTCTGTTGTTAAGTCATATTTTCCCCAATATTTCCCAGTTTCCATGTGCTTCACTCTGACTTGTTTCAAAGACTCTGAAAATGTGTTTTCTTTTGTATCTAAATATTTTTTTCTTCCACTTTGTCTTCGTCACAGTGCCTGTTATGTTTCTTTGCTCACAATATCCCCTCTCTGCAGCTTTCCTTATTCCCCGTGTTATTGAATTTCTGTTGACATCTTTGGACTACACTGCACCATTAGAACTTACCTTATGCCTCCAGCCTCATGCATTTGGTTCCAAACCACCACACTCCATGACAAGACACAGCTGGTTATACATTAGCCACTGTTCCTGTGAAGTCTCATGACGGAAATGACAAAATCAACACAGACAGCCCAAATCTTTTATCAAATCAAACTTTTATAGTCTCTCGCTGTGATGCTGCTGAACACTGTGTGAGAAAAAGATTTGTCAGTGCAAAAACCGCATTTAGCATCTAGAATAGGGATGTGAACCATCTGGCTGGGGGGCAGAATCAGCCCGGCAAAGACTCCAATCAGTTAAACGTTTTAACTGTATTTTCATATATTTTACAGCTTTTCCAATTGATAAAGACTGTGCCTCACCCCTATTTGCCATTAATACTACACCAGATTAATTATCTGTTAAATAAACAATTAAATTACATTAAAGTTTCTGTTTTTTCACTATCTATTATAGAAATAGGTCCATAGGTCTATAGGTCCATCTCACTTGAGGTCACAGTGTAAGATGTGTTTGATTTATTCAAATCAAATCCATTTAAAAAGCCACTTTTCCTTTCAATATCACATAAATGTCACACTCTTGTATTACTCTTTACGCATTATTTTTTGAGTTTCTGGAGTGTTATTTTTTTTTGTAATATAATCTTGTTTTTATGATCTTTCCATTTTACAATAATTTAGATAACACTTTGTTTTTTTAATCTGGATTTGTAATATGCGAATGTGACACTGTAGCTTGAATTCAAATGAACCACAACACCGATGACCTTAAATGATTAGTTTCCCTGTGTGTGAGCTGAACATGCTTCTGATTTCATGCAGTATATTGATGTGTCATTCAACACAAACCTGCTGCTCATCACTTATTTTTGTGCTTGTTGAGGTCCAGGTTACACTTCATGGTAATTTTTATGTAGCACTGAAAACTTCCAGAAACTGTCAGGGTTTGATATGGAATATGAATTTATGACAGTTTTACACACCTACAAGTCCAGTATTATTCAAATTCAAATTTTATTCGCCACACACACAATCATACACAGTGCGACATGTAGTGAAATGCTTGTTGCTGTGCAATGCCCGACCATTAAACTATAAAAATTACAAAATTTACAAAGTTTACAAATTTAAAATTTTCAAATTTAAATCTGGAATTAAAAAATTTAAAAGCTTTTATTACTAATAAAAGCTTGAAAAATGTTCCAGTTTGTTTAATGTAATTTTCTGAGCATCAACATGTAGTACCAGATGTAGGCAGATGTGTCTACAGTTAATGGATTGCTTGAGTCTTTTTGATGTTTTGTTGTTGCTCTTACATTGTCTCCATAGAGTTTTCTCATTTAATGTGCCAATTATCACCATCATCAGGGTTTATATCACCACCAAACAAAACCATGTCATTCTTAAAACATAGCATTAAATCTGTATATATTGTTTATTATAATAATTTTTTAATTTGGTCATATTTTGTATTTTTTATGCATATTAAAATATTTTTTGTCACAAATCCTTTTGACTATAATAATTCTGTAGTGAAAGTCTGATAACGTGAGATCCCTGGCTGTAAGAGGGACCGTGGGATGACATGATGAGTCAGAGCCACCATGTTTCTTCCTGTTAAAAGGGTGTTCTTCCTCACTACAGTCGTTAAGGGCTGTTCTGATTCTTGGGGCTCTCTCTGTAATATTGTAGCATCTTTAATTTACTATATAAAGTCCCATTGAGCCAATGGTTGTTGAGAAGTTGTGCTACATAAATAAAACTAAAATGAATTTGAACTTCATAGTTATGTTGAAGTTATCTGGGCGCTCTTCCAGATCTTTCTGTCTCACTTTAACCTCTGGAGAAAGCTCAAGCACACATTCACACACAGACATGAACAGTTGGCTTAATTGTGATCCTGTCCAGAGCCTCAGGTGTAGCTTTTTGCTTTTTAGTAAAGCTTTTCTTCGTTTCCTGTGGAAGAGATGAAGGTTTTCCATCTGGAAAACATTCTGCTGGAGCCAGACGACACCACTGGCACTGAGCTCACACCGACTGCAGAGACATCCTCGCACTCATAGCGTACTGGTGATAAAACTGACTGCCTTCATCCTTGTCTGGATGTCTCAGCCTCAAACCCACCACTTTGAGTTTTTATTAGTCCATCACTCATCTGGGTTTTGATTGGCCTCTGTATATGTTGCTTAGTCAGTATTTAGTTTTGTGTGACAGCAGTCCATGATGTACAGACTTTTATGCATCTGGACTTTTTTTTTAACCAGAGGAGTCGCTCTAACTCGCATCCACATTGGTTTCACTTAGCCATGCTAATATTTTATTTACAAAAATGGGGTTCTTGTCTTGAGTCCAATCACAGGAAATGATCAGTTATTTCCTTCAGACTTGGTTGACTTGCAGTATGAAGAATTATTTCCAGTTTTTAGTTGCAGTTTGGTTAGGTTTGGGAAACAAAAATACTTGAATTGGTTGAAGAAAAGATTGTGGTTTGGGTTTTGCCATGGCGTTTTAGAAAGCTTGTGCACTACAGTGGCTTTCAGATAGAAAGAGTTGGAGACAATGAGACCCCTTCTTTGACCATGCTGCCTTCTTCTTTAGTTAAAACAACATGAATCATCAGTTGCAGAGACGATCTTGGCGCACTGACATTTTCATGAAGTTCTAGGAACAACACCAGCATGATGATATCATATCATATTTAATGTGATGGCTCTGAGGGCCCAGTAACAGGGAAGTTCTCTGATATAACTTTCAATTTGTTTTATGAGTTTTTCTTCTGTCTGTGATTTATGTTCCTTAAATATTGCATAATCCTTTTGTGCCTCAAACACTGAATTACTGAGAGAATTATAGATATGAAACATCTCACTGGTGAAGCCAATAAACGACCGAGACTATTGTCTGTAAGAAATCACAAGCCAAAGATGTGTGGAAACAGAGATTAAATCTTAGCAATGAGGTGTAATTTATACGCTCATCATGCGTTTCTCTTTTTGTAATTAAAAAATAACTTCTGACCACAGGAGTCTGTGCATTGGTTCCCTCTTAAAATGCAGCAATTAGATAGAAAAATAAAACAAATATAGTAAAAAAATAAAAGCCTTATGAAGAAAAAAAGTTATGTTCGGCCACTGCAGCCTCTCTAATCAGCAATCAACACAAAGCTGTCAGGCTTCAAAACAACCTGAGCTCGCCACTGGAGATGAAAAACATCTGACTGCTCAAAGTCTGCATCATAACAGACTCTGAGCAGTCAAATAATAACAGCATGCGTCCCGTTTCTGTCATGAAAGTGAAGAACGCTGTTTTGTACTCATCTTTGTGACCGAAGAAATTATTCACACAGAACAACCTCTCCAACTTTAATTGTCTGCCAGATTAAAAAAGAGGGAATGCTGACATAATTATGATTTGTATCATATGCAGGTTACTGAGAATGTATTACTGTCTGCTGATATAATTATACTTAGGCTTATCCATCATAAAGAATCAGTCCTGGGTTTAAGATGTGAGTAAGGTGCGTGTCATTAGCTGTTGAAATAGTTTTCATACCTCATATTTATTACTTGACAGTGTTTTGTGTGTCCAGTTGAGAACCTTATCTTTGATTGTTCAATGCCTTTTTGTTTATATGGTGCAAATACAGTCGCCTTAAGGAAGCACACCTAAAACATCAGCATTAAGCCAACTGAATTAATTTGGGTATTACTATCTTTATTTGAATGCATAAATACATCATTTATAAATTCTTTCTGCAATCAAGCAACTAATTGAGCTAACTGAGATTAAATTATTTTTTGCCTGAATTACATCTGACAAACAGGGCAGACGTCTCTGTCCTGCTGTTTTGATTTAAAACTCTACAGGAGCAGAAGTTCTGTCGATTTAAACTTAAACCATGGCCATGAAGCTACCCAGCCTAAAGTTCAGCATCGTTTTAATTCTCCAGTGTCAGTCAGGAGGCAGAAATGGAGAGCGAATGAACCAGAGTTTATGGATGGAGATGATGCATGTGGACATAGAAGGCAGTGCGGCTGCAGCAGACCAGAGCCAGCAGGTCATCAGCTCCAAGCCAGAAGGCCTGAGAATTGTGCTGAGGAATGAGACACCGATGCCAGGCTGCGACCGTCTGTGTATGCTCAGATATTTGTCTCTGTGTGTGAATATTTACAGTGTACAGACAGGGACTGAAAGTCTAAAAGTAGAAACGCCACGATGGAAAAAAGTCTCACGTATTCATATATTTTATCTGTGTCACCTCAAAGCCTGCAGCACAGTTTCACTAAAATGTAAATATTGAACATTACAAAGCAATTTAAGCTCTCTTTTAGGAGCCATTAGATTGGAGTAAATGATTACAGTAGTTCAAATATGAATGACCATCGATTATCAAGATTATCAAAATAAATTAGAGAGCAAACTTTGGCAAAATGATGGGAAATTTCTGGACCACAGATGGAAAAAATGTAAGGGGAGGACGTGATAGATCATTAGGTGGTGGATATAGTGTGAAAAATAACAAGTGAGTACGTAATTGAGCAATGAAAAAGAAAAATGAAACATAAGAAAAAAGGGGAAATGGAAAGAGTGAGGGATTGCCAAAGATAAAATAGACAAATTGATAAAAAGAAATGTGGAAAGAAGAACAGAAAGGACCTGAAAGTCTCCAAAAATGGAAATCTTGAAAAATACAAATGTTTCAAAATGATAACTTCCACTTACTTCCCGTACTTCAGGAAATCCATCTATGTGAGGACTTAAAGAGGAGTGAGACATTTTGTCTATTTTGCCTGAAACCCCCTCCACTGAGTGCGGTTAGCCTCATTTCCTGCAAAACTAGCACGTTTTTTTTCAGTGAGTTATGTTTGTCTTACCTCCTCAGACATACTGGGTTTGTAAGTCCACTGTATGTCACAATACTTCAATAAACACACCAAAACAGGATGTTGAGGTGTTTACTAGATGAGCATCAGTATTTCAGAATACAATATTTCTTAATCCTACGTCCTAATTTAAAAATGTTTTTTTTTGCATTAGTTTTGTAAAAACTAATAAGTGTTTTTATGTAATGTTTGTACAACTCTATGGTATGTAAACCGACTGGCATGTAGACGGGATCAACACAACCTGCTGAAGTTCAAACCGCGCATGACAATGAGGAAAGACGGTAAATTAAGTGACTTTGAATGCAACATGTTGGTGCCAGATGGGCTGGTCTTCTGTTTCAGAAGCCTCTGATCTAATGGGTTTTTCTCACGCGGCCATCTCTGTGGTTTACAGAGAATGGTCCTAAATAGAGAAAATATCCAGTGTGTGAAAGTTTTCTGGGCAAAGATGATGTGTTCATGTCAGAAGTCAGAGAAGAAAGGCCCAACTTGTTTGTGCTGATCGGAAGGCAACATTTACTTCAATAACCACTTGTTACAATCAAGATATGCAGAAAAGCATCTCTGAAGACAGGAGTGCACTTTGGGTACCACTCCTGTCTGCTATGAATGGGAAGCTGAGGTTAGGAGGTTATGTCTGAGTGTCCCCATGGATGAGCTGGAGGAGGCAGGAAAGAGGGACTTCTGGGTTTCTCTGCTTGGACTGCTGACTCAGTGGTAGAAGTTGGATGGATGGATGGATGGATGGAAAAGGGTGTCCAACCTGAGCATGGATGGATGGATGGGTGGATGGATGGATGGATGGGTGGATGGATGGATGGATGGGTGGATGGATGGATGGAAAAGGGTGTCCAACCTGAACATTGTGAAGCGATGTTAACCTAATAAAGAGGTCAGTGAGTATATTTTATATAGGCTAGATGTCAGTTGATGTGTACTCTGGTTAAATGCCAGATGGTGTGTCAGAGGTGGGGAATGTTGTTTATACATGATGAGATAGCAACAAACGCCAGGCACTGACAAACCCACACATTGTGAGCAGCATTAATGCTCTGTGGGTGTGTGTTGGCCAGAAGAGTCAGAGGAGAGGTTTGAACTGTTTTGAGAAGGACCAGATCCTCATTCTTATCCAGACCCTCCCCTTATTGTGAAAGAGCATCTCCACTCTGGACAAAAAAGCAGTGGGCATAATGAGTACCGTGTTTCATCAGTGTATCATCGCCGCTGGTTGGTGTGGGAAAATTTCCTGGACAGTTTTTTCTCTCTCTTTTTTCCCTCTGTGGTCAGATTGTATTTATAAAAGGAAATACCCTTGTGCAATTTATGAAATCCTTAGTGGCCATTTATGCTTTTTCGGTCTAACTATTTTGGGATTTTACAGGGCATTAGAGAGTTGTTCTTGACTTATTCACCATAACACTTAAAACATTGATGAACTCAGAAGCATAAATACAATAAAAGTCAATGTCTGTCCCTGCAGGTACAGCCTACATATGTGTACTAGACCTCAAGGTAACTATGCATACCTTTATGAGGACCAAAGGAGTAAAAGGAGCATATTTGTAACACTTACTCTAGGTTTAGAGGTACATAGAAAAAGAAAGTAATACATTTATGGCAGGAGAATAGCCAGATAAGACACACATGTAGACAGTATAGTAGATTATATGATCAGGTTTCAAAGGACAACAAGCTAGTTTGTTTAAAGATCATGTTTGAATATAAAACACATTCCTACTGCTGTAAAATCACTGCTGAAGTTTCATTTAGTTCTATAAAGTGCACGTCACCATCCAGAAGATGCTTTTTTGGTGTTTAGATTGCTTAAATTTAAAAATGCATGCACAAAGATATCGCCCAAAAAATTATTTAGGAGTTCATAAATGTACTTTTATACAAATATATTTATTTGTACGTGTCCAATAAATAATAGTGAACACGAGGCATGCCATTATCAACCAACATGGGACTGGATTAAATGGATAAAACTTAATAATAAAATAATAATAATACAACTTAAATCAGCAGAAACATAAAAAATCTTTTTTAAGTCTCTTTTTCTGTGAAATGTTGAGATCAGACCAATAAATCCACAAAGATTGCAGCACAGGACAGCATGAATAAACCTCGATATCTTTCAGGATTAGTAGTGACTCCACTTTAGAGTAAGCCTGTCACATGAGTGTAGAGAGGAATAATTAAAGTAAATGTGTGGGTTATTCATTATCATAAGGAGTCCTGTGGTGTAGGGCGTCCTCACCAGGAGAGTGTCTTATATCTTTCTACTCCTCTGAGGGTTTTTTTTTAAGGTGATGAAATTGTTCCTCAGGTGTCTGAGAATGCTTGTTTCCTATTGGCTGTGTATGATTATTTTCTCAGGTTGGAATTTGAATAAGTAAACAAATAATATTCAATGTTTTTTTTCTTTATGGAGTGTAAATAACGAATCATGCAGCAGCGGTTAATTTTCCTGCCAGAAGAAGAAGTCTTGTTTGAGTCTAATTAGATCTTTTACTAAGATATATGTATTTCAATTCATTTTACTCAGTTTTTATTAAAGCCAAAGAATGTCATTAAAATGTATCATCTACATGAACATTTGAGGCGCTCACAACATAATCCACTGTCACTTTATGAAGCATAGTGTACACTCAGGATGGGGACCCAGCTGTGCTTCACAATCGATGTGACAGTGGCTCCATTACTTATGATTTGATAAGCAGGATAATAATAATAATTCTTTTTTGTTTATGTCTGCAGCTGGTCTTCTACAAGGCGGTGCAGATTCTGTCCAATCTGGGCCACAGCCTGTCAATCATCACTTTGCTAACCAGCACCATCATCATCTGTTTGTTCAGGTAAAAACACACTCATCGGCCACAACTCACAGACGCACTAAGATTTCAGTTTAATTTGTGGTGACCCAAAGCCATTTTATACTATAAAGACACAATACATTGACAGAACATGAGTGACCACAGAGGGGGGAAAAATTCCCCGTTGCCAGGGAAAAAAAATCATCCAACAAGTGCAGGTCCAGAGACTAGGAAAGTGGAGGAAAGAGAAGCATACAGGAAGCTGTGGAGTCATAGACATTCAGGAAGTGCAAATATTGAGGTGTAAAGAGTTTTGTCTGATGCAGTAAAAGCAGAAATAAAAAACTATAATAGCACCTCACTACACACAAAACTGTAGTACTGCCCAAATTTCAAAAGTAAAAGTATCATTCGTACAGAAAAATGTTCCCATTATTGTTATATGGATTAATGCTTCTGCTGCAGATGTTTAAGATGAGCTCAGTTTAAATATTCTTATGTAAATATGTAATACTATTAAATATTTAATGATACAACTATTAAAAAGCTACTGTTAAGAACGTCTTCATGCTGGACTGTAACTCTTTTACATTACACGTGATCATTCTGATAATAACTTGCTAACATTAGCTCTTTTCCCACACAAAGCACAGATCCTGTCTGATCCTAGAACACTGAAAGCAGAGCCACAGACTGCTTGTCTAGTGCACTGATCTCCCATCAAAGACGAGAGGATAATCCGCAATATGCATGTTCAAACAACCAGAAAAAGCAGGTGTCCTCTCAGTTAGCCCAGCTGCGGCCGCTGTTGACAGGACACAAACACGCCCATCAATTTGACTGTCAGTATATGATTCAAGCAGAGTAAAGCAGATAAATCCTACTTTAAGATAGTTTAGTCAAATGTTAGTCAAGTTTGATTTTAATTAATGTCTATTTTTAGATTTCACTGGACAAGCATTGATTGCCTTGCTTGCCCTGATAAAGCAAAATGGAAATAGAAAAAAAGCTAAAGCTAAGAAGTAACTGATAGTATTGGATGCATCTCTTGGTGGTTAAGAGATGCATCAGAAGGGGTTTTAATCTTTTGCCTCAGGAAGAAAACATGTCCGACAGACTTGTCCCGTTGTGCCTAAATATGACGACAGTATCTGACGTCTTAGGAAAAAGTTGAAACAAGCGAATAGGTTGGAGAGGCACAGGGAGGGCAGAGAACACAAACGTAGTAGTGGCATAAGCACATGTTGTGTGAAAGAGTGGAGAGAAGAAAAGTTGTCTGTGCTTCGTGGAAAGTCCCACAGCTGCCTGAGCCTGTGGCAGCATAACTCAGAGATAGTTCCAGATCACCTGAACCAGCCCTAACTATAGCTAACTACAACCAGGAGATAAAACTTCTACAAATTGTCTTTGGATGTCATGATTTATAATGGTGTGTGCACATGGACATACGTACATTTTCTTGCTTCCACAAACTGAGTTACTAAAATAAAAATAACCAAGGCA
The DNA here is from genome assembly GCA_015052645.1 of Benitochromis conjunctus. Lineage (NCBI taxonomy): Eukaryota > Metazoa > Chordata > Actinopteri > Cichliformes > Cichlidae > Benitochromis > Benitochromis conjunctus. The sequence goes on along the minus strand of VOQK01004567.1, from coordinate 47,281 downwards.
AGGGTGATGCTTTTGATCTTAACAAGGACACTGCTGGAAACATCCACAGGGGGTGGTGGAACAACCTTAAATAAACAACTCTTATATGTAAATGACGCACCTTATGAAGGACAAACAAAGGTGCCCCACACTTTTTCTGTTAAT
>VOQK01004567.1:15155-28524 GCA_015052645.1 Benitochromis conjunctus | reverse complement strand
GTAATTCCACTACAAACAATCTTAGGGTTTTCCCACCTGCCAAAACCCACTTGAACCCTTAACTATACTCACTGTACTCATTGGAAGAAAGGTAAAAAATATTTGATATCTTTGTACTGATATTATTTTATTATTATACATGGAATACAGAATGCACAGAAAAAAAAATTAAGTAGTAAGGAAGAAAAAAGAACACAAATATAAAAAATTGAAATACTACTACTACTACTACTACTACTAATAATAATAATAATAATTTAAAATAACAAAATAATGTTTGCATCATTAACCCTTTCATGCATGAATTATGACAACATTAATCAGGATTTTTCTTAAGTATTTTTATTCATCTTTTCATGCCTAAAGAAGCCGAATATAAGTCCACCAACCTTCAAAAACAGGTAGCAGCCATTGGATAATAATAATTCCTGTCATCAATTTGATATAGTTGATATTTTTTAAATTAAGAGCAGTTACTTGCAGAGGAGTTAAAGCAAACACACACTGAGAGCAGGAGGAGAGTGATGGAGAGGATCTTCACGGACATTTTCACAGCAGGTCTGGCTCACTGATCAAGTTGACCAATGCTCGGTTATTTATTGGTACAGTAAGTGCAGGATCATCTGCAGGCAGAACTGATGATGTATTTCTGTAGGTCTTTGTATTTGTGTGTGCGTGGTTGTGGCTTATCAAGGAGACTTCAGTATTTCAACTTATCAACATCTCACTGTGAGATTTCCGAGAAACAGCCTCAGGTCACAGATGCTCAAATATGGTGTAGAGCCTTGATGACTGATACCACTAGTTTGTGCATTGTCATGAGTAATGAGTCTAAACCCCCTGATTATTCTTGTTTGTTCCATTTTGACTGTCTGACAGTGACTCTTTTTCTCTTGTAGCTACAAAGTAAACACACCGCCCCCTCGTCCACAAAGCTGAAAAAAGCAATATGGAGGCAGAAAACCTCCAATATAGGCTCCCAGTTTTTTAGGAGAACTTGTGGGATAGTCCCGAATGACAGTGGCTCTATTGAGCTGTGGCCCAAATATTAAAATCTAATATAAACAGTAATCAAATCCAGGATGTCTACAGTGTAGAAAAGGCTAACAGAAAAAGCATCTTATTCTACTGTACACTACACAAAACCACACACTTCCTCATTACAGATGATAAATGTAGAACGTTTTTCAATCCCACACATTCATGATGCTTTATAAACATTTTTGTTCTGGTATTTATATCATAATTTTTACAGAAGGTCCGTTTTTAGACTGTACATAATCGTCTTTTGTATGACTTCAGTGGTCTCACATCACTGTGGAGGATATGTTGAGTTGATTGAGGTTTTGAGTCATTCATTTATTTATGCAGAGCCGTCTTAAGGTCCAGCCACAGCATTTCGATCAGGTTGAAGTTTGCACTTTAAATGGACCACTGCAACACGTTCTGTTGTGGATTTGCGGCTGATGTTTTAAAAGCTCCTTTTCTTTTTCTTTTCTTTTTTATAAAATTGTTGCACAGTGCTAGTTTAACTTCACAATTATATTTGGTGTAACTTCGAAACTAACAAAATGTGTGGCTGATTAAGGAAATTAAGACAAAGGAAACAACAGTGTTGGTAAAAAGTTGCGGGTGACACTGACATTTAATGGATAAATATAAGAAATGTATTGATTTGTGGATTGTACACATTTGAGTTAAAATTAAATGAAAATTGGGGTGTAGCTTTCTACAGAGACTATTAAGACAAGAGATTTATTGTATGAGTGGTTGTCAAAGTTTGTTTGTCACAATCAGCTTTGCAAATTGCTTTACGAAACAACATGATGCACACAGATAAATGGGGTCATTAAAGCAAAAAAATAAAGAATAAAAGAAAATTTGTAACTAAAAATGTAACTAAACTTAAAAACAAAGTGTCATGATCCTGGGTCTCTTGACCCAGCGTTTAGAGTTTATACTTATATACTACTGTTTATTGTTTATGTTTAAGTTTATTAGTTTCTCTAAGTGCATTTCTATTTTTGCCTAGGTTGCTTGTTATGGTTCATGGTATTTTAGATTCCCCTTGTGTCTTTTACCCCTGTGTTTAAGTTTCCCTCGTCCTTTATGTGTCTCATGTCTGCGTTTCATGCTGTTTCCTGTTTTACTGTGAAAGGCCCTGTCCTGTGTGCAGTGTGTCTAGTTTTGCTTCCCCTTGTCTCTTTAGGTCTGATTTGTCCCAGCTGTGTTCCCACCTGTTCCCCATCCTCTCATTATCTTCTGTTTTTTTTTAACAAATAATTGCAGGAAGAGGGAAGTAAAGAAGTGTGATGCACCCATATTCCCATCACCCACATGTTTTAGCTGACATCAGCATTCGGTGTCTTGCTAAAGAACAGCTTCAGAAAGCTTCATTATTCGTGTGGAATAACAAAATATAATTCATTTTGAACTTATTAAGTTATTTTTTAACATTTGACAGGACTGGCAGGGTTTTTGGGGGCTCGGAATAAGCCTTAACTTTGCATTCAGGCAGAAATACCCATACATTTTCCCATTTTTCTGACCATTTAAATTAAACATGAAACTCTTACAGAGTGAATCCTGAGATGAGTCAATTATAACACACGGCATCAGCAGCAAGTTAGTTGGTTACTTATGAAACATTTCTGGAGCATTTCTACCTATGAGCACTGCTATTTCCTGTGCCAACAAAGCAAATAAGTGGGTGATGAGGATGAAGAGGAGGGATACAGAGAAAAAACAGAACTGTCCACATCATGCTACACTCAGTATAACCTCATATACAGACCCTTTCCAAAAAATTTGAATATCATGGAAATGTTTATTTATTTCCATAATTCCATTCAAAATGTTAATCTTTCATAGATTTTAGTTTCAGGGCCCACAAGTTAAACGATTTCAAGTACTTAGTTGTTTATTTGTGTACAATTTGGGCTTGCAGCTCATAAAACCCACGAAAACAGGAATTCAAAAAATTAGTATACTGTTAAGACATCAGCCCAAATTTTACAGAGCATGGATGTTTTAAACTGAGTGTCACACACAACTCATCTACTAAACACAAAACACCTATCTTCTAGAATATTCTTGAAGATTAAGAAAGTCCTCTAAGAACCTCCAAGCTGATGCGAGTGGTCTATAGAGTAAAACTGAGGAGCATGAATAAGAGTGGATAAGAATACTAAGTCTATTGATTTCTTGGATTGTGCACATTTGAGTTCAGATAAAAGCACCGGGGTGTAGCATTCTGGGAGACTATTAAGGTATCAGGTCTGCTGGGCATCAGCAGGAAAATATTTTTGATGTACTAATAAAATTTATTTGTATGATATTTGATCTAGGAAAACACTGACCAAACTCAGAATACAAATAAACTAGGCAGGTTGACAGAGGGAACACACAGTGATACATGAGGGTGAGTACGTTAACAACGCAATCATGAGCACTGGAGGACACACACTGTAAATACACATAGGGAAACGAGGAAACTGCACACAGGAGGGAGACGCGGCTGAACCTAATTAACATGACAAGACAAGGAGGACGCAAATTGTATATGAGACACAAGCTGTGTCCCAACACCTCGGCCGCAGCCGACATGGGCCGCATTTGTAGGCCGATTACGTCACAGCGACGCGACATAGGCTGTCCCAATTCGTAGGCTACAAATGCGGCCGACATTTCCCCGAATTTGTAGGATGGGTCTGGTGTATCCTACGTGGCCCACCATATCCCAGACTTCATAGTCTCCCAGCCGATTCCAGTCTCCACCACTGGCGGCAGCTACTCCGTTTTAATATTACTCTTATTACTCTTTCTGGGTCACAAAATAAACTTTTAAGCTATTATCAGGCGAGAATGTAGCTGTGTAAACGTCAAATATCTGCTCGGTTTATCAAGACATCACGTATTTTCCAAAGTGCTCCGTAGGCCGGGTCCCACGTAGACCAGGTCGGCTGTGGCCCACGTCGGGCCGAGGTTTTGGGACACAGCTACAGACCTTCAAAGTAAAACCAGAACATGACAGGCACAGACTTGACGCTGAACTGAACCTACACTAAACACGAGGGCACAAGAGCAAAACCTAAGGGCTAAACTCATAACCAGAATAACTGAAACATAGGATAATAATAATCAAAACAGCATAACTCGAGAATCAGAGCATAAACCATAATACAGAATCAAACCAAAACATAAAGTCAAAATGACCCAGAACTGTGACAGATGTGTTAGGGCTCTAAACAAAGCAAAGTTAAAAGGTAAAAATGATACGTCTTGGAGAGATCATTTTAAAGTTGGTTTTGATGTGACACCTGTTTGGGGGTTGCTGTACAAGCCACCATTGACTAAGAACACTGGTGATTTACAGTGGTGGATTTTACATGGTATCATTGTGGTTAATGCTTTTGTGTCCATCATTAAGCCTGACGTTTCAGATAAATGTCCTTTTTGTTCAATGAGAGAAACTATTTTTCATTGTTCTGTAGAGTGTTTCTGATTAATGGGTTTATTTTCAGTACTTAGAGGTATTTGGGAATCATTTGGAGAATGTTTTACAAAACAGTGTTTTATTTTTGGTTTTTCATATGACAAAAGAAAAAAAAAAGGGGGCGATTGATTAATTTTTTCCTGGGTCAAGCAAAGCTGGCAATTTACTTGAGTAGAAAATATAAAACTGATGAAATACTGATTGTGTACAGCTTTTCAAGAGTATGTTAAAAGCAAGAATGATGTTAGAATATAAGTATTATTTCAAAATGGATGAGCTGGATGTTTTTCAAAATCTTTGGCCAGAGACGAAGTCACTCCCCAAGCTTCTTTATTCAAAAGCTGAGACCTAAGGTAGAGGTGGCTGGTTGCCTTTGGTGGTGGGATGTCCTTCTATGTGCTGTGATTATTTATGTACTCATTGTTTGAGCTGCTCCTTAGTGTGAGTGTGTGTTGAGGTGATATCCACGTGTGAACTGGTGGTTTTGCTTTTCCAGATACTGTTAATCCTGTTAAAAACATACCAGACATCATATAGCTTTGCACTAGCAACATAAATAAAAAGAGGTATGAATCTGAACTGCTCCAAATAAAAGTCAAAATCAAACAGCTGCTATGAGTAGCTCTGCTGTGGTTGGAGAAGTCGGGTTAGGAAGGCAGCCTGAGAAGGTCCAGCCATCTCCAGCAGGGGGCCGCACAAGCTAATTAACAAAAATAGCTAACCAAAGGAAGGAGCCCAGCAGCTTTGGGCTGTTACACCCCTCAACTTAAATGTTTGACCCCCTGATCTTCAAAATGAGGCCCGGATCCTACTGATAAAGGCCTGCCCATGGATGTTCATGCTACATCAAAGTAATTAAGAAACAGACAAACAATTAGTCTGTGAAGGTTCTCAGTCATCCAGGTCATCGTAGTCTAAGGAGCTTGGAAAGAAAAAAGCAAAAAGCGTCTGGACTTCTTTGAGTTGCTTGAAGATGTTTCACCTCTCATCTGAGAAGCTTCTTCAGTTCTAAGGTCAAATGGTGGAGAGTCTCAGATTTAAGCCTTATGGGAGTGTCCCCCCCAAGAGGGACAATGGCCCCCTAATGATCCTCTGCCTATTCACACGAGCCGAGGTGTGTCCTTCTGACCTCAGGAATTCACATGGTAGGGTGAGGCCAGTTCACAATGGGTTTCACCTGAAACCTAGTTGATTGTGACCTACAACCGTTTTCACACCTCGGCTCGTGTGAATATGCAGAGGATCATTAGGGGGCCATTGTCCCTCTTGGGGGGGACACTCCCATAAGGCTTAAATCTGAGACTCTCCACCATTTGACCTTAGAACTGAAGAAGCTTCTCGGATGAGAGGTGAAACGTCTTCAAGCAACTCAAAGAAGTCCAGACGCTTTTTTCTTTTTTCTTTCCAAGCTCCTTAGAAGACAAACAATTAAATTAAAGTTTCTGTTTTTCACTATCTACCATAGACATGTCTCTTTTTTACAAATGGGTCTACAGGAATTAAAAAAACAAGATATTTTCAGTAAAAAACTTTTCTGTCTGGAGAGTTGTGCTGATATATTTTATTAATTAACTAGAGGAGTATTTCTTTACCATACTGGCAAACTGAGATGAACTTTTAAATTGTGCTTTTTTAATAAATTAAGATTTCTCAGGGATTAATTTGTCATTAAACTTCTTTAGACTGACAGAAAAAGGAGTTTCACTGGTTCGACTCGCTTATGCTCATCGTGTGCTACATGAACTTGGGTAAAAGATAAAGTGAGCATCCTCAATTAAAACAGTGGTGGAATGCATTGGGCCGTGTGTGTGGCATTTTGTGTGAGTCTGGTGGGCACTGAAACAACAGCAGGAAAATATTTGCTCAATAATACAAAGGTTTATTTTTAGATTGTTTTCTACAGCCAAACTGTGCTTCACATAAACACATAATACACAGAAAGAGGTTCACAAACAAGCAAAGAAAAGATGATGAACGATCAATTAAAAAACAATGAAGTCAACAGCATGAATAAAATACAGAGTTACTCCACAGGTAAGAGTAAAAATTAATCCACAAATGCAAAAAAGAGTTTTAAGACAGTTAGGCTAAGAAAGCGCTGTGGTTTGAATAAGCCTTTATAGGTGATGGAGATGCTGATGGAGCAGACAGGCTTCACTCCTTCCTCATTTTGGCTGTGACTGGAGAGGAAAAACAGACAAGCAGGAGCTTCAGTTTGTCTCTGCAAATACTTTACATTTATTTCTGTGTGCGTTTCTTTTAGCATGACTTACGATCCTTGACCCACTGAGCGTCTGGATTCGCACAAAGTTGTCCATATTCTGTGTTGAAACTGGAAATAAAAGACAGAAAATTATAGAGATCGTGTATGTTTGTATGTAGGACAACATGTGCTGACTTACATTATCGCCTTCACGCAGGGTTTTCTCGCAGCCTGCTCATGATATGTTTGCCCCACCACCTCAGGGCTCATATCGAGGTCGGTGACACCAACGCAGCACGGGCGTTTATTTCCAGGACCTGGACCTGAGAGGTTAAAAACTGATTTATCTGACCTGAAAAAGTCTGATTAGAAGGAAAATCAAAGTTAACTCCACGTTTAAATGTTACCTAATAATATGTGACAGCGAGCGGGCCTTTTTTGTGCCTCACTCTGAAATCATCTTACACTTTGACAGAAAGTGATGGTCACTTAAAGGTAACAACTATATGAAAACTAATAAACCTTTGATGCAAATTCAAGTTACAAACAGCTTTTTCACTCTTCCATAGATGAAGATAATGGCAGGCTGAGTGCCATGTTTCTGTCTTCTAATGTCTCTGATAAAAAACAGTGCATGAGCACGTTTTTCTGAGGTTGTGAATCACATATTCTCAATACTTTCTCTCTCTATATATATTTCTATTATTTTTATAATAGAGGGTATGTGATCGTTTGCTTTGTGTTTGTTATCTGGATCACTGAGACGTTTTAACAGAGGTCTCAGATTGTTTTTCCAGCAAAGCATGTTGATTTCTTTTCCAGAGGAAGAAAATGAAAAAACACATTAAGCTTCATTTGCTAGCAATGGTTATATAATCAATAAACATGACTATCCAGAGTCTAGGCTGTGGAGGCTTCCCATGATGCCCTCAGTGTTTCTTCTTTACTCACTTTTTTCACTTACTATGTGTTTTAAACATCACTTTCTATTTAATTATTCGTTATTCATCTCTGGATCTCTTTCACAGTATGTTTGTTGTACTGTCTCCTCCCCTCAGCCCAATAGGTCCCTACAGATGGTTGCCCCTCCCTAACGCTGGTCCTGCAGGAGGTTTCTCCCTTCTCACTGTTGCAACACACCATGAAACATAATTCTGTAATGTCACTGGAAATACAATATGTATAGTTTAATTATTGTTAATGTTAACCAATGACCCAGGATGTGACTAATTTAAAGATTGATGGTAAAAGAAACTTACAGAGCAGTCATACCCAATAAACCCCCCCAAAACTCACAAGTGTACCCCCATCACAAATAGCTAGGAGCATCGTTGGAAATAGTAATGCTGTGATCAGTTTGATGTATTTTATTCTTTTTGTTTTCCTTTAGAAAAGTGAGAGCATAGTTACCTTCAGAGGAGTGACAGCACACACACACTGAGAGCAGGAGGAGAGTGATGGAGAGGATCTTCACAGCCATTTTCACCGGTGGTCTGGCTCGCTGATCAGGTTGAAACTATATGAGTTGATTCGTGTTTGGTTATTTATTGGTAAGTGCAGGAACACATGCAGGCAGAACTGATGACGTGTTTTAATAGGTCTTTGTTTGTGCGTGGTGTGGCATATCATACATCCGCCCCTTATCAGGGAGGTTTGAGTGTTTGAAACCACCAACAGCTCACTCACAGCTCCCAGAGAAACAGCCTCACATACACAAAGTTCACAGATACTTAAATATAGTGTACAAAATAATTGATACCAACAGTTTGTGTATTGTCATGAATGATGAATCTAAATGCAAAAAATAATAGTGATTCATGATGCCTCTTAATGATCTTGATGCACAGGATGATCAGGTAGCTTTCACACTCTCTGGAGGAAGTGTGTGACAGAAAAGTATTTGTGTCGACTGTGTTAATCTTCCAACACACATTCAAAGGTCAAAAAGGTTCTAACACAGGATATGCACTACTAGTTTCCCTCCTTGTGCATCAGCTCTCTCATTTCTTTTATTTTGGCCTAAATTTGCGGACATGTTTTTTTTTTGTGAGTGCTTGGATTCATTTCCCTGTTGCATGATCCAATTCAGGTCAAGCAGTACCCGTCAAATATATGGTCTCATATTTGACTGTTGAATATTTTGGTATACAGAGGAGTTCATGGTTGAGTCAATAACTGCAAGGTGCTCTGGTCCTGTGGCTGCAAAGCGAGCTCAAATCACCCCTCCACCACTGTGACTGACAGTTGAGGTGTTTGTGCACGTATGCTGTATTTGGTTTTCACCAAATGTGGTGTTATGTATTATTGCCAAACATCTCCACTTTGGTCTCGTCTGTCCAAAGGGCATTCTTCCAGACATTTTTTAGTTGCTTATAAAATAACATGTTACAACACATTACTGTATTTCATTTTTTCAATAATGCAGTAAATTAACCCGTTACTGTACTAAATTCAGTAATTATATTAAAGTTACAATTATATTGTTTTATATGCAGCTATCAGCATACAAAATGCTTTTGTCTTCCGGTTCACTTGTGCTACACTCACCTGATTTCAGTTTGTGTGCGGGAGGAGGAAAATGGTGGTGCAGTAAAGCGATGCAGCTTTTGAGGAAGGCAGACATGGACATTACTTTTATTTTTATTGCATAAAAGCACAAGAGTATGATGGAAAAGTGCAAACTACATCCAGGAGAGAAAAACTGTATTATATTGCTAACATAACTTAGGCTCTTTGCAAACATCTGCACAGACAGCATGCTAACACAAAGCTAGCTAAGAACCCAGAGTGACGGCAAAGTTGAGCGCATGCTAGCTGCTGATCTTCAACAGGCAACAAAGGCAGAGATGAACAGTCAGTCGTGCAGCCTTGGTTTCTGCCTGTTCATGCTCCTAGAACTAATTTAACTTTATTTTTTATGTTGTCAGCTTTGTGTTCATAAGTGAAAAACCCAACAATACTATGTGAGTCCTCATGAGGATAGGGATTTGTGCTGTGGAGCTGTAGCCTAAGGTTTATATTGATAACTGGTAATTATGTGAAACTTTTTATTAACTGGAATAATTAGAAAGTGTTATAGTCATATTTCCTGGGGTGCAGTTCCCCTGGTAGTGGTGTTGCTTTCTTTCCCATTTTCTATTTTTTCTTGCAGCAAGAGGAAGGTTAAGTGTACATATCTGCCTTAAAAAGCCCGTCATGAAAGTCTCGCAGCATAATCACTCTAAATGACTAGTTTTGTCCCATTCCTCTTTCTTCTTATTTTGCTTGTTCCCCTGAACTTTTTTGCATGTTTTGCTAAGTTTGCATTCTTTATCTGATATGGTAATACATATTTGAGTTTATGTTACTTCCTGTTTACTATACTTCAAGAAAAAGCCAAACCAAAGATAAGACAGCCACAAAAGCTTATTTCCTGTTTATTTGGAAGGAAATGGGTTCGTAAGAGACATGTTTCTTAATTTGATGGTGTGAGTGTGTAACCCCCCACTACAACTGCTAAATGAAAGAATGATTGTAATATTTTTTAAGTACATTTATGATTGTCATATTAATAAAAACATTTACTTAATCACTCCCAAGTGAAAGTAATTTGATACACTACTTGTTACATTACTTTCACTCTGTAAAATGTCCTGAAATGCACATCATATAATTAACATTTAACTATATAAACCTAAGGCTACAGTCCCACATAGCAACACAAATCACTATCCTAATAAAGACACACATATGATGTTTCTCTTTGCATTTAGGTATGAACACAAAGTCAACAACACAAAGCAAAGATGAAAACCAGCACAAAAAGACTTTAAAGTGAGATAAGTAGGATTGATAGGCAAGTAGAATAACAATTCCAAGGAACTGGACTACTGACTGGTTCTCTACAAGAACTGGTTCTTGATTCCCATCCCTGTACCTCGGATACTGTACCTGCCTGTACCCGCTGCCGCGAACAAGCTGTCCAGCTTTCATTTTTACTCAGGCTTGGATCTTGCTCCAAGTTTTCCTTAAGTAGGTCCAACATGGTTTCCAGCCGAACAGGAGCTCAAATGGAGAAAATTCCATGAAAGCCAGGGACACCTCCTGCACTGCAAACAATAGAGGGTCCAGCCAGCGACCCCAGTGGCATCGATCCTCTTGAATTAATGTATGAAATCATCAATTTCAGCATAGTATACACTAGTCCAATTAGATTTAATGCCCAGTAATTCATATACTATACTTCTTTTAATGCACAGATGAATGGTCAGTCAGTATCTCCACATGCTATATGCTTCAGGGTATCCTGTATAATCCACTAAAACAAAACAATAGCCCTGTGCATGCCAGTGAAAAGGTCCAATGAGGTCCATGCCAATGCACTCAAACAGGACCTCCATTAATGGTAAAGGGCACAAAGCCTCTTTGGAACGGTCATTTGGTTTACTAACTGGTATCCAGGCTGGATGCACACCTCTGACACCCATCTCCCAGAATGCCTGGCCATTACAACTGACCTATAACTTGATCCAGAGTTTTCTTATATCCTCTGTGACCAGCTATCAGGTTATAGTGAGCTGCCTGGAAGATTAATTCCAAATGGGGTGTGTTTCTCTGTAAAGGGAGTGTAATGCATCACTCTGTACAATCTGTCCTTCATTAAAACATGGGGGTACGGCTATGCTCCCTTAGGGCTAATGCTACTTCTCCGGTAGCAGAGTTGGACAACCTGGGATTACTGCTGAACACAGCACAGATAGCACACTAACTGCTGTAAGCATATCCCCAAGCATTGTCCCACCAGTTTATTAAACCCATGCCAATCCATCACAGGACCTCTATGGGGCACACTTGACTCAAATAAAAGTGCATAACATTATTGAGCGCAACTGAAAAGACCAAGGGAACCTGATTCTGGGAGTGTGTAAGGAGATTTTCTGTGACTCTGGTGCGCATTCAAACAACAGCAGGAACATACTGATGCTATAATATAAAAGTTTATTTTTATGTTGTTTTTCAAATCCAAAATGTGCTTTGAGTAAACACATCAAAAACACAACAAGAAATTCATATATGAGCAAGAAAAACAGACAGAAAGCCAGAATTCCAATGATCGTCTTTAAAGGTGGTGGAAGGCTTTGTGCTTCACTGCGTCACATTTGTCATTTTGGCAATGACTGGAGAGGAAAGAGAGAGAAAGGAGAGCTTGAGATTTTCTCTGCAAATGCTTTTCATGTATTTCTCTGTGTGTCTGTATTTGCATAACTTACGATCCTTGACCCACTGAGCGTTTGGATTAGCACAAAGTTGTCCTTTTTTTGTGTTGAGACTGTAAATAAAAGAGAGAAGGTTATACAGATTGTATGTGTTTATGTTTGTCTGTAGGATAACATGTGTTGACTTACATTATAGCCTTCACACAGGATGATCTTGCAGCCTGCTCACGATATGTTTGCCCCACCACCTCAGTGGTCTTATCATTGTTGGTTACAGCAACGCAGCATGGTCGCTTTGCTGAAGGATGACGATGAGCTGAGAGGAAGAAGGTTAAAGATTAATTTGTGGCTTGAGAAAAGTCTTTTATAAAACAAAGTGAATGCCAATGTGACCAATAAACAAATATTAGTCATGTAAGTTAATGGGTCTTTTTTGTTCCCAACTCTGTAACAATTTTACACTTTGAATACAAATAAGAAAGTTAGTTTTAGTTTTAAAAATGCATTAACAATAGTACCTCAAACCAATTTAAACTAAACAGTTTTCAGTTACAGATATGAAAGTACATTATTTTCTTCAACATTGTCTATAAACACAAAAAGTGGGCCATCAGAGGCTCTGTAGAAGAAAATCTCACCACTTGGAGGCCATCCTGAGATTCTTTTGGGTAATTTTGGGCAGTTATGTGACTCATTTATCAAATTTTAATGTTAATGGTCAGTGGGATCAAAAGAAAGAAAGAAAAGAGAACACTTTTGGACCAAAATGAGGTTTTAAACATCTCCTGGAGCATCTTTGTTATTGCAGAGCTCTCCCATAGCTTTCGAAGAAAGGCTGAGTACCATTTTCTGTCTTCTAAAGTGTTTGATGAAAAACAGTGCATGAGTCCAAGTTTCTGAAGTGGTGAATCACATATTGTCAATATTTTGGTAATTACTTTTATAATTGAGGCTATGTCACTGTTTTCTTTGGGGTTTTTACCAGGATCACTCAGAAGCAGCATTAACATCTGCCTACAGAGTAAATTTGCTTGAAAGAAACCGCTGTGCCACCATAGTAAGTTGGCAGTTATGACAGTCAGAAGGATAATGCAAATGATGCCAAGCATGTAATACACCATGAAATATAATTCTGTAATGCCACTAGTACTAAAATATATATAGTTTAAATATCATGTCGATTAACCTACCAGAATGTGACTAATATATACCATATTAATGGTAAAAGAAACTATGAACGTCCTTACAGAGCAATCATATCCAATACAACCAAAGAAAGCTAGAAGCCATTTGGGAATAGTCATTGGTGTAATCAGTTTTATGTACTTTCTCTCTTTTATTTCCTATAGAAAAGTAAGAGCACAGTTACCTTCAGAGGAGTGGCAGCACACACACATTGCGAGCAAGAGGAGATTGATGGAGAGGATCTTCACAGCCATTTTCACGGGTGGTCTGGCTCGCTGATCAGGTTGAAAC
>VOQK01004567.1:4794-15135 GCA_015052645.1 Benitochromis conjunctus | reverse complement strand
GAAGTTCGTCAGTGCTTGGATACTTATTGGTAAGTGCAGGAGAAGAACTGATGACGGGTTATTTTAATACGTGTTTATTTTTGTGTGTGTGTGTGTGCGTGTGCATGTGTGTGTGATTGTAGCATAATCACACCCCGCCTCTCAATAGAGATACTTTAATATTTCAAACCACCAACATCTTGCTGAAAGCCTCACATAAAGACATGCACAGACACAGTATGGTGTGGTGTATGGCGTACAGCCGGGTGATTGATGCCAACAGTAGTGATGAATCTAAATCACCTGTTGATTTTAGTTTTTCCTTTTTGACTGACGGTGACTGTTCATCTCTTGCAGTTACAAATGAAAACTAAACAAAACCACACAGTCGTTCTTGTAGGTCAGGCTGCAAGTGAAAATAAAAGTGACTCATGATGCCCCTTAGTGATCACGATGCATGATTAGCCGACCTTTTGGCTGCTTACTTTTCATCCCTAAATCCCCACAACTGAAATTTTTGCTTGTGATTCAAGCCAATACACTCTTTAAGGTTTCTTGTTTACATCAAGCTGTTTTACCACTGAAAACTAAAAGGAACTCACTTTCAAAATTAAACAGTAAAGATCTATCACTGTTTCATTTAGTTGTACTTTTGGGAGATGACCAAAGTTTCACACTCTGCTCTGGAGGAAATGAGTCATACAAATGTAATTGTGTTTACTGTGTCAATCTAATAATACACACATGCAAAGATCAAACATTTCTGATACAAACTAAATACCCACAGAAAAAATGGTCCGAGTAGCCATCCATTCACATCCGCTTATCCTTGTCAGGGTCGCGGGGGGCGCTGGAGCCTATCCCAGCTGTCTTGGGGCGAGAGGCAGGGTACACCCTGGACAGGTCGCCAGTCTGTCGCAGGGCTAACACATAGACACAGACAACCATTCGCACTCACAGTCACTCCTGAACTCAAAGGCATCATGTTGCTAACAGAATTTTGGCTGTTTTTAACCATCTGCACAGACAGCAAGCTAACGACAATCTAGTCAAGAAGCGAGAGTGATGTTAAAGCTGATTAAATGCAAAGCCCAGCCCAGCAGCCAGAGCCTGAACTTCAACAGGTAACAAAAGCAGTGATGAGCAGCCAGGCTGCAGCCTCCGTCTCTGCATATTCATGTTTCGCTGTTTCTACCACTGTGGCAGTTGCTATATGCCGGTTCATTGTGTTGTCAGCTTTGTGTTCATTAGTAAAAACTAAAAGATTGTATGTTTGTAGTCATCAGGCGAGGGATTTTTGTTAGCGTGTGAGTCTGTAGCCTAAGATTTGTATTGTTTACTGGTACTTATGAGACATTTCTGAGTGCATTTCAGGTAACAGAGTGTATTGAGAAAGTAATGTAATAAGTAGTGTAATGAATTACTATCTCAGGCGAGTAATTAAGTTACATACCGCATTACTTTTAAGAAAAGTAAAACATTGCTTTCACTATGAACTCAACACTAGAAACTAAGAACACAAAGTTGGTCTGCAGTGTAGTAATGTGTCGTTTCAAAACGAACCACTTCCTTGTATTGTCAGGGAGACCGAATCTTCAGTCAGCTCTGCTGAGAATCCAAGCAGGCAGGGATGAAAATGTAGTTTGATGCTCACACCATGTGCTCAGTCATATGCAAAGACGGGCTAGGATCATACCATAACATAAAAAGAGGAAGGGGGGAAAGATGCTCCGAAGAAAGCGAGTGCTGTGGTACAGGCATGTGGATAAAAAGTGAATAAATGAGCGAAAAAGAAAACAGTGCAGCGTCTGGGTGTGTTTAAATTATGTATGGGACTGCAAAGCTGATGAGAAGCTAGCTAAAAACGTCCCCACTGACATTTTACCCGTTTTCCATTGCAGCAGACAAAAGGCTTTTATCCGGCCCTTAAATCCTCCCTAGAAGTAGTAAATGCATAAAAGGCTACAGTAGATAATCTCCCCATGTGGCCCCTAGCTCAACGAGAGGAAGGCTCAGTGTACCTGTCTGCTTTAAAAAGGCCTGCATCAGTGACTTTTTCAACACAATCTTAATAAATGTAAAAGTTGTTTTATCTCATTCCTCTTCCGTGAATACTTTATTTGGTTATTTTTGTTTAATTTGTTAAGTTTGCTTCCTTTCTCTGACATGAGAGTTTGAAGGTACGTTTATCTTACTTTCTGTCCTCGAGGTAAAGCAAAGATAAGATAGTAGCAATAGTTTCTTTTCTCTTTCTTTAGTATTTGAG
This sequence comes from Benitochromis conjunctus, assembly GCA_015052645.1. Taxonomy (NCBI): domain Eukaryota; kingdom Metazoa; phylum Chordata; class Actinopteri; order Cichliformes; family Cichlidae; genus Benitochromis; species Benitochromis conjunctus. The sequence continues at coordinate 12,890 of VOQK01004567.1, read as the reverse complement.
TGTAAAAAGTGTTTTTTTGTGAAATAGCTTTCTGGATTTGATGGTGTGATGGGGTAACTGCTTAATGAACGAGTGGTTGGAAAGTTTCTTTAAGCACATTTTGTATGATTATGATCCTTACATAATATATAAATGAAACCAGTAATAATGGTTGAAAAATATCAAGCAGGTTTATACTTGTTGAAATATAATATCTGAAACATCAAAACAGGTTACAAACTGTGCTGTTTAATTATCTGCAGAATACCAAACATAATTCAAATATATTGAGATATTTACAGCAAGTTCAATGTAATCTTAAAACAGTGAAGACTTCCTGAAGTTGATGACTGAGAATCTGTAATATTTATTTCTCTCTGCCTATGGTTCCTCATCACAGTGTTACACTAGCACTTCATTTATCAACATATTCCCACATTTAAACTGCCTCTGTGAGCACCAGTGTAGTGATGGTTCAAACGCTGATAGGGAGTTTGCAGACTCAACATTTTTTCTTTTTATCATAAATCATGTGGTTCCTCAGGTCCTCTCTAAATAGGAAGGTGTTAAACTTGTCATCTATGTGCCAGGAAGTTTTCACATATAACACATTTGGTTAGATTTTTGTCAGTCTTTAATAATCACGCTTCCTTTCCAAACATGTTGCACAAAAAACATTCAGAGCAATCAAATCTTGTTGGTGGTTTGTGGTTATCAAAACGGGTACATGCACAAAACAAGAATAAAAACAACTTGAAATGACTAAAGATACCACAAACACATAAAAAAAATTAAAGAAATTCATAACCTACAAATATGTAGAAAGACAGCAAAGAGATGCAAAATGACTTCACAGACAAGCCTGCTAAGAGGTGCAAAGCTGTGACAGACAGAAAACAACCATATACGTAATCGAGGAAGACAAAGAACATGCAAAACATTGTGATTTGCTTTGGAAATGTGTAAGTACAAATAGCCCAAACTTTTTTAATACAACGTTAAAAAGGAGCATAGAACCAGGCTGAATAGAAACAACTCACATTCATCAGGAATCTAATATTCAATCACATCGTACTATATCAGTGTCATCAGGTGGGGACAATGCAAAGCAAACATAGCCTGTGTTTTATCTGATGGGGTAAAATGTTGCTGTTGAGGGGTTACTGCTGCTGATAGTGCTGGAGGGCAGGGCTGTGTTGATCTGAGCCTGTAGACATTATACAGTCCACAGGAGAGATGGTAGCTGATTAAACACGTGTTATGAGATAATAATAAAATGCAAAGATTGGTGACAGCGCTTGGAACCATGAGGCAAGAGATTAAAAAACTGTTGGAAATGAAGTGAATAAACTGAAACCAGAAGATTAGTAGGACAAAAGAAAGGGGTGGTCACGGCAGGTATGAATGTCAATGTGTTTATGATGATACAATTTGTTTGACTATCAACTCTGTGCAGGTAGGAAGCTTATTAAATGTTGGAACTGTAACAACAATTTTGCTGCTGTAAAATCAGCGTTTTGTCATATTTGAAATATAAATCCAATATAATCTGTCTTAATGTATTTTCTTTAAAATACAGCGTGTTTTTTTAATATCGTAATTATAATAAACCATAATTATGTGGATACGCATATCAGATCATTTTTAGTGAAATATAAGTCCTCCGGAAAGGCAGGGAAAAGCTCTGTAACTTACTTTAAAACTAAATATGTTCCCTAAAACCGTGGACAGAGCTACTCTCATTGGCAGTGAGATAAAGGTTGATGGAATCGTTGGTCATTTGCTGACTGAGGCCCAGAATCAGAGCTGTAACATTCAAGTAAGAAGCCAGAGTGACAGTGTAATAGTACAGCTACTGTGGAAACACAATACATATAGTGTGACACACACAGGTTTTTATTCTTTTTCCTTGCTGCTTTACACACAATGCTCGGCAGCTACACACACATACTTTTCAGCACTCGCCAACATCGTTCTGACTGTTGCTTGTCACTATTACACTGTAGCTGCTTGGATGTCATTCCCATACACACACCTCAGACATAGCATGATACTGTGTGAAATAGCAGAGGCATAATTAAATGATGATGACTTGCAGTATACTAGTGCATCCACTGTACCACCCCTCCTCTGCATCTCAGCCGCAAACCACACCCCAACATCACATACCCCTATCTCCCTATTAAGCCAGGGAGCCGTCCAACCTAACCTACTACACCTTCGTGAACAAGAGAATAAATCGGTCACAAAAAAGAGGTTTGAGATGGAGGAGAGGAGTAACACGGTTACTTTGTTTCCCAGTGTGAATCTTCTGAGTCTAGTCTCTCTGTTGTACAGGCTCAGGCTTCCTCTCCCCTGTAGCAGTGTTGGGCAATCTCGGCTCACCACTGAGGACAGCACAGATACTGCTATAGCTGTCATGATAGTACCCAAACACTGTCCAAACAATTTATTAAACCCAGACCAATCTCTCTCAGTAGTTAAGGGTTGCACAAGATGGGAGCGTACCATGGCATATGTTTTGCATTTACGTTGAATTTCCATTGGCAGCATGGAATATTTGTTAACGTCACCACGGAAACACCTAATCTCCAGCCACTGTGCTTCATTCTGCTGCATAGGCTGTGGGTTTGACATCCTAGTGTTGGGGACAGTTGGGTGCCAGCGTAGAACTACATGAACCACAACCCATGCACCATGGACACAGCATTTCTCATTCAATGCACGTTTCTTTAGTAACACAGGTCTTGCACTGTTTACTGCTTTGTACAGTAATGCCCGGTCAGCTCTTTCTATTACGCAGCTCGGTCACAGCATGCTACTGCGTGAAATAGGAGAAGCACAATTTAATGATGGCTCACAGCCGTGCCAGACACCTTGTTTATTTTTATATTGTTTTTCACAGCCACAGCTTCACATCAACACATAATACACAGATGAAATTGACATTTAAGCAGAAAAAAGACGCAGGAACTCCAATGATCAATTTAAGAAACAAATAGTTTCATGAAAGACTACAGGGTTACTCCACAGTGCAATCTACAAATGTGGAAAAGATTGTAATTGTAGTTACTCTAAGAAAGCGCTCTGGGATGGATAAGACTTTAAAGGTGAGTTCAAAGAAAACACTGATGTAGCAGACAGGCAGCAATGTTTCACCACAGGCTTTGTGCTTCACTGCTTCACCTTTGTCATTTTGGCAATGACTGGAGAGGAAAGAGAGAGAAAGGAGAGCTTGAGATTTTCTCTGCAAATACTTTTCATGTATTTCTGTGTGTCTGCATTTGCATAACTTACGATCCTTGACCCACTGAGCGTCTGGATCAGCGCAAAGTTGTCCTTTTTTTGTGTTGAAACTGTAAATAAAAGAGAAAATTATACAGATTGCATGTGTTTATTTGTGTGTAGGACAACATGTGCTGACTTACACTATAGCGTTCACACAGGGTAGTTGCTCAGTCTGCTCACGATAAGTTTTCCCCACCACATCAGCGCTCAAATCACGTTTGGTAACGTCAACACAGCACGGCCGTTGCTTTCCAGGACCAGCTGCACCTTGAACGGTAGGATGTTTAAAAATGATTTATCTGACCTGAGAAAACTTTGAGCAAAAGGAAAATCAAAGTTAACTCCTTACGTCACGAAACAAAAGATGGCTTTTGAAATGTTACCTGAAATTATGTGACAGTGAGCGGGCCTTTTTCGTGTCTCACCCTATAACCATTTTACATTTTAAAAGAAAATTATGAAATTGAATGATCAAAGTGCACTAAACAATCAACAAGAAAGTCAAACAAATCAATCAATAAATCACTTATGACATAGTATGTTAGCTGGGATAGGCGCCAGCGCCCCCCGCAACCCTGAAAACGATAAGTGGAAGCGAATGGATGGATGGATGGACATGGGATGTTCTTCTAAACAGAAAAAGTAGGTAAACAGATTTTCTGTAGAAGAAAGTCTCATCACTTGGGCAGCTATGTGAGCTTTTTTCAAACATCCTGTTGCAGAGCTCTACCTGAGATTTCAAGGAAGGCAGGCTCAGTGCCATGTTTCTATCATTAAATGTCTCTGATTAAATACATCGCTTGAGTAAAAACGTTTTCTGAGGTCATGAATCACATATTCTCAATATTCTTGGAATTATCTAATAGAGGGTAAGTCACTGCATGCAATCAACATTTTGCATATCTTCTACCTATCAGTTTGAAAGATGAACAGGGGGAGACATCATGTTCATGTTCAGAAAAAGAAACAGAGTGAATTTGGAACCAAAGTGAAGCTCAGAAAACAGACCACTTTACATTGGGTCCTGCCCAATAAGCTGCAGAAATGTCATGATAGCACCCTGTTCGCAAACGGTTAGAAGCCATTGTTAGAAACTGAAATTGCTGTGATCAATTTGATGGATTTTATCTCTTTTCTTTGTTCCTTTAGAAAAGTGAGAGCATAGTTACCTTCAGAGTGGCAGCACACACACACTGAGAGCAGGAGGAGAGTGATGGAGAGGATCTTCACAGACATTTTCACCGGTGGTCTGGCTCGCTGATCAGGTTTAAAATCAATACTGCACGAGCTGATTCATGTTTGGTTATTTATTGGTAAGTGTAGCAACATCCGCAGGCAGAGCTAAAGATGTGTTTCTATTGGTCTGTGTAGTGCATGGTGTGGCGTATCACATCTGCACCTCTTATCAGGGGGATTTTTGTATTTCAAACCACCAACATCTCACTGAGAGCTTTCTTAGAAGCAGCCTCACATACACAAAGTTCAGACACTTAAATATGGAACAGCCTGATGACTGATGCCAACAATTTGTGTATTGTCATGAATGATGACTCTAGACTGTTACTGTTCATCTCTGACAGTTAACAGAAACTAAACAAAACCACACAGTAATTGTTGTAATTGTTAGAAGTTAGGCCTCAACTGAAAATAAAAGTATTTATTTTCATAGTATTTCATCTATCACCATGCTACTCTTGGCCCCTACAACACTGCCCATGTGATCACATTCCTGGACATCCTACACAACACACAGATGGCCCAGAGCAGCTCAGGTTTGTTGTCATTTGGGACAACGTAAGTTTCCACCTGGCTGCTCTATTTCATGACTGGTTCACTGCCCACCCACGCTTTTAGTTGTTTATCTCCCTCCACATTCTCCATTCCTCAATCCTATTGAGGATTTTTTTTTCTGCCTGGAGACGGAAAGTGTATGACTGAAATCCACACACGTGTGTACCTTTTCTCCAAGCTATGGAAGATGCATGTGGGGATATAGCAGTGGGTGCTAGTCATGGCTGGATTTGCCATGCTAAGCGATATTTCCCCCGCTGCTTGGCCAGGGAAAACATTGCTTGTGATGTGGATGAGGTGCTGTGGCCAGATAGAAACAGAAGAGAAGATGCAGCAGAGTTATTTTTTTGTTTTGTTTTGACTGTAACTGTATTCAGTACATTCTTCTGTTGTTTGTATATGTAAACCACGGTATGTGCAACTTTGTGCTGGTTGGTTGTTGGTTTTTGTGGGAAAATTACAGTAAAATATATTTGGTACCACGCATTTGTGTGTTTTGTATACAAGCATTCTGAAATCTTTTACAATGCACTTATGTAGGCATATGTACTGTCTGTAGTAAGTGTAACACTGAACAAAAAAGGCTTACAGTAAGACCTTATGATGACTGGTCATAGTGTTTTACATTACGCACATCAGTGTTCAACTGGTTCTTATAAATGTCTGTTCATGTGATAGTTTGTGTGTGTCATTTGAAAATAAAATACCATTTTGAGAGGAAATTACATTGTTTTGAATGTAGAGTTTCATTTGTTTTGCCCATTGTGTGTGTGTGTTTTTTTATTTGTGTGTAGAGGTCTGACAATATGAGGCATGCTTTCAGGAAATGTGTGTAAACAATTGGGAAAAACTCGAATGTAATTCGACTGCGTGAAATACAGCAGCGGATTATAGAAGACAACATACATTCTGAGGGAGTAAATAGTGTGTCTGTCAACAACTGACTGTGTCCTGCAACACAACAAGATAAGGATGAAACAAGTTTATCGGGTACCATTGGAGCGAAACTGTGAAAGCGTGAAAGAGCAACAATGTCAATATGTGCAAGTAAGTAAACTTTTACAGTAAACTCAGTACTAGAATGTATACTGTGTTGCCTGGGATGCAGCACGTGTATACATCATACTGTGTCATTTACAGAACTAAATGTAGTTTGTTGTCACTGTGTATAGAGAATCTTTGGGCTTGACTCAATGGTTAGGCCTCATGAATACATCTTCGTGGATGAAGCTGCATTCAGTCTAGCAATGTCATAGGTGAACATGCCATTATTGAACTGCCTGGCCAGCGTGGTGGGAATGTCACTATCTGTGCTGCCATCAGCAACTATGGGGTTCTCCACAGTCATGTTACTATTGGGCCATACAACACCAAACTTCTAGTAACATTCCTGGGTGGAATAGATATAGAGTCGGACATTTACAAACTGATCAATCTTAACAGCTACAAATGACAAAATTGCTGAAGTTTAAGTGTTAAATTCAGCGTTCTGGGACGTCAGTTTAACAAATAATTTGTCATTTTTCAGGATGGCAATATCACCTATGTCTCTGGCTGCTTTCAGCGTGGTAACAGTTCTTTCCTCTTCTTCCTGATGGACATCAATCTTCATTGATGTAAAGACTGGTACCGTTCAGCTTTCTGGCAGATGAGAGGATTAATTGTCTATCTTTAAATCTTTGTAATCTGACCACAATCTGCCTGGCTCGTCCGTTCTCCTTGTATGGACCGACTCTGTGAGCGGGTTCGCTTTGAATGCTGTCACTGTCCAGGCCCAGCTTGTTCTTCAGCATGTGTCGGACTTTATCCTCCGATGCTTCCCAAGTTTCTGCTTTTTTGTCTTTTAATCCATCCACCACAATGTTGCTCCTCCTCGATTGATTTTCTAAATAATCCATCTTGGTTTTTAGCGCTTTGCTTTCCTCGCGTATGCTGCTGACCGATAATTCAAACTCTTTCAGTTTGCTTTTAATACTCTTCTCTTCGGTTTGCAGCTCACTGACAACACCAATCCGTGAATTACAGGCTGGATTTAACATCCTGTACATCCTTCAGAATACTGTCCCACCTTTTGTTAGATCCATCTATGATTAGTTTTTGGACAAATGTCTTGAATTTAACTTGCTGTTGATGATTCAGATCTTTGTAAATCTCCCGTTGCTGTTCCAGCATAGCATTTAGCATGCTAACACTGACATAACTGTCATCCTCTACCAGTAGCGCCTTAGCGGCCTTCAGGGCATTTGGTAGATCGTTTCGCCTCCCATACAGGTGAAGATCTCCGTTTCAATTCCAAATTGCAGTAGCGAAATATCCAATTGGATTGAAACTCCAATTTCATTTCCGTGAGGATAAATAAAATATCGTGATTTGATTCTAAATAAAACACATGACTTTTGGTTAAAAGTTGAGAGTGACATTTAATCATAATGCTTTAATAATCCCTAAGGAAATGATGCAATCGGTATTTAATCGGTAAGAAAACAAAATCTTTTGATCTCTTGGATTGTACACATTTGAGTTGAGATGACAACACTGGCGTGTAGCATTACCATTAACATATAGGTTTACTGTATGTGTCTGCTGGGCTTCCTCAAACAACACCAGGGAAATATTTGTTCTGTACTAATGAAGTTCATTTTATTCAGTTCACCTGAGTAACTGCGTTTCATGTGTTTGTGTGTGTTAGCATAACTTAGGATTCTTGACCCACTGAGCGTCTGGATCAGCACAACATAGTCCATATTCTGCGCTGAAACTGGAAGTAAAAGTGAGAAAATTATAGAGACTGTCTGTGTTTATGTTTGTGTGTAGGACAACATGTGCTGACTTACATTATAGCTTCCTGCAGGGAAGTGCCACACTGGTTGGCCTTCACCACTCACTAAATGCTGACACCAATAGCAGAAGTTGACCCAAAATGTTTTATAGAGAGGCACATTTACATGTCAGGTCACTGAAACGTCCCAGTTTCAAAATACATAAAAGCTGAGAGGTGTATTTTGTTGCATTAACTAATTATTGTGGAAAGCAATCAG
>VOQK01004565.1:42431-59969 GCA_015052645.1 Benitochromis conjunctus | reverse complement strand
AATGTTTTTTTTTTTTTTTTTTTGTGGGAGCCTGTTGCTAGGGGCTGGAAATGGTGGGGGAGTGAAGGAAGGGGAAGAAGGGGGGCAGTGGCCGGGGGCCAATTAAAATACAGATGTCTGACTGTCGGTGTAATTCCATTCAGCCGTGATTTACATTTAGAACAGTCACCCAAGGCCTGCCACTCTGCGCTCACACAGGAAATCGAAGCTGACTCCAACCTAATGAGAAAAGTGAACCTCCCGAACTTTTACGAGACTCTCGTCTGAAAGGAGCCTTGCAACTTTGGCCATAATATGAAAGCCCTTTCAGCTAATCATCCATTGACAGGGGAGATCGGTGCATTAGGAGCTCAGAAACCAATTTCACTTTGTGCTGCTGGCGTGAAAAATGCGTGGCGGGAAAGTTGCCCTTTGTTAATACTCTAGTTTGGCAGTCTCTCCCAAGGATAATCTCTGTCAAATAGTTTACCTCATTTGGAGAAACATGCTCAAGAATGAATGTACTTATCCCGGGATGGAGGATTTTATTAAGTTGAATGGCCAAAATATCTTTTTTTAAAGGTTTTATCAAAAACTACGGTATTAGCATGGCTGGAACGATAGCATGAAGAATTATGTACAGTTTAAATTTTTCTCTAACTCTTTGCTGCGACAGCATTAAAAGAATGAGGACTTGCACAGAAGCTTAACAACGCAGTATAGCCATAGAAATGTGATGTCACAAGGGCGTGCACAAGGTTTTTTTTGGATATGGCTAGCATGAGGTCACCCACTAAGACGATTTGTGAAGTTCTGTTATGAAGCCTAGAGATAAATATTTTTGGCATCACCATCTTGATGTTTTAATAGTCTAATAGTATGACCATGATTTACAAACTGCACCAATTGAATATGATGCAAAATGAGTAACTAAACGTATCGAGAAAGTGTTTTGTCACGTCCAAATGGCATTTTTTCCCATTCTTTACAGGACTGGAAGTCTTCTTGCAAAGGTATTGTTTTTCATCTTTCACAAATAAAAACTATTTCTAACTTTCATACTATCTATGACTTTTTTTTTTTATTAATTAATTTCTTAATTATGCAAATTCACTGTTAGCGTTTTTAGCACTAATTCAACAAAGTCATAGTATTTACTGCTTCATGGCAGGTGTGAGAACTCATAAATTTGTCATAAATTAAATGAAAACATGAATGCCTCTTACTGAAACTAGTAGCTGGTTAGGTTTGCTTACCGTTGAGATTTTTTTCAATGTTAAAATCTGCCAACCACTATCTTTCAGTCTTTTTAATTAACCATGTGCCTTGGCTAAAGAAATTTGTCAAGAGTTTTTTATGGTCATCCTTAGATCAGTATTAGTATTAGTCAGGCTATCTAGTTTGCACCCAATCTTTGTGCTAAGCTATGCTAACTGGTTCCAGGCTGTAGCTAGCAACACATATTCACACAATGTATAAATGTGAGCAAGAATGATTGTTTTTAGCAGACAACTGAGTGTAGTAGTTTTTTGGATTTTTTTTGTTTAGGTAGGCCAACTTAGAGGTTAACATTTATAATACGTAACATGTTTTTTTGAGCAATATATCCTACACATGCGGACACCATTTTTATGACAACAGGAAGCAAAATGCTAATGTTGGGCTATAGATTAACCACTAATGTCACCAACATTAAAGCTTCCTCAGCCACAGCAATTTGACAAGTGGCAAAATGAGATTACAGGGTTGTCAAACACCTTCTCTGGGACACGAGAAAGTTTTCACGATGAGAGTCTTTACTTAGGTGTTCGATATAGAAAGATTGTGTTTACCTCAGACCCTGCTTCATTCAACCAAAAACCCATTCAAAGAATTAAGATTAAGTTTAAGATTAATTGTTGTCAACTCATTTCAGAATTTCTGTATTCATTTCTTTGACACTGTAATTCAACTGAGACACACGAGCTAGTTTCCAGAGGAAAAAGCTGTGTGTACACGATGTCACAATAAGATTCTTTGTGAGTACTGGCAGAGCACAAAAAAGTAGTTTGCCGTTAAAGTGGAGTGACAGTTTGACTTTCATAGTCACACATGCACAGTGTCCATTTAGTCAGAACAAGGCTGCATAAAGCTCAGTAAGAACACAGTGTGCTGTGCTTGTCAATGACTATAATCATGTATATGGAAGGGAATAGGTTATGTTCTGTCCACAGCCATAACTCACGATTTTCTTTACCGTCTGCTGGCTTACATCAGTGCTTTACTGTAATATCCATATTTGACAGATGCCTTGAAAGACTTCCTCAGCCAAAGCAGTCTGATAGTTTGCACCCAAATCAGCTCTCTCCCTTTTGATTCACATTTTATAAGGAAAGGTCAGCGTAGCAGTGATTTATGATACATTCTCCTGTAAATCCAACAAGGTAATCCATCAGTGCGAAAAAACAGAAAGCTCCACAATAAGCGTTTGCCTCCTCAGAGCCTGTGAGGGAATTTACAAAATGAGCATTTTTATGCACAAGATCTGAAAATTCAACAAACATTTAAGAAAAGGGTGTGGACCCAATAGGTTTAATCTGTGAAGACAAAAGACAAAGGGAAGCTTGCTCGTTTTTAAGGAGACTGATCGCTTTGTTTTGGACATCTGTTTCTCAACTTTAGCGCTCCCTCTTATCTCTACTAAAAGTCCCAATTTAATGCATGACCACCGCTACAAATGTAGGTGTTGCCCAGCCATTCTTCTGTGGCTCATCCAGCTGTAATAAACAGGATACTGTTCTCGAACAATGCAGGCAGGAAGCACACTCCTGCACACTTGTCCCTTAAGAGATAATCTGGGGCATGTTGGCATTTTACTACTTGTCATGGTCAAGATGTGCAAGCCAGACTAAAAAAAATAGAGGAAACAGTCAGCGCAGTAGGAATTCCAAGCTCGCCTTCAAACAATACCTTCGGCCTAACCTCTGGTGTAAATCATCCAATGCTTTGACTTGATGCAGAGAACAAAGGGGATAGACATTAAGTGGGTTTTTTTTTCCTTCATAGTCAGGGGAGGAAACCCGAATTTGCCTGCCAAGTCTGTACGCTTATAAAAGAATCAGCGAGGGGAACTATAAAAACAGAATGAGTTTTGGATTTTTTTTTTCCACGGCCTCTTCACTGCAAACATGAAGAAATTACCTCTTGGAAGATTTTTCCCTGTGTTGCAGATTCCTGCATGTGGGCAGCTTGTGGGATTAATGCAAACAGGCGACTTGTCTTATTGATCAATAAGGAGCCTGGCTCCGTGGAGGAAAGCCCAACCTCTGAACATAATATGACCCTTTGGATGGAAGAACCGAGGCCCGCTTTGGCGCATTATTCCACATCTGAGCTCGGGCCCTTTTCCCTCTATTCACGTTCCCCGCGCCAGGCTGCACAGCGTGTGGTGGCGAAGACAGACAGCGACAGCGGTGGGAACGGGCGGCAGGGAGGCACTTCTGAGGCGGGCCTCTTCTCTAATAAAAGGGGCGATCAAACATGCTCTTTGCCTGTGAAAGAAAATATTATTGTAGAGAACAGCAGAACGGGGTGATGTAGGAGGGTAAGAGCATGTTTTGTGCCAATTTGGCCTTCCAGCGCGAGCGCTCTGATTTGGTTTCAGGGATCGTTGCCGGAAATTGAAAACAAATGTGCAGCTTTTTGATGCGCCACCACTCGTGCATCTTTTTTTTCCCTGCTTTTCATTTTGCTCTTCTTGCTGTCTCGTTTTGCGTCGCTTCTTTCCTGGCTGCATTCCTCATCCGAGCAGAAGCAACGACACACACTTCCTCCACACGTAAAGGCCTTTGTCTCAGGCAGCCCGTACAAACAAACGGAAAAAACCATGGAAACAAAAGTATTTTCTTCCCTCTTGGGATTTGCAAATAGGAAGTGCATGATTTGTGGAATTACAGTATAACTTTACTGCTGACATTCGTCATCACGGCAGTCCAGGCAGGTAGCTTGAATTTAATTGAAAGTTATCCTCACTGACAACTGGAGCTCAGACTAGTGGCAGAAAGACCTCTTTTAGTGTGCTTTTTTTTTTTGCATATTATGTCAAGGTTACTTATGCAAACACACAATCGTACATGCACGCACACAACTACACCCAGCTGAGTCAGCGGTACATGGTGATGATGCATTCTCCAAGGCAGGGAGGGACACGTGTGTGTGTGTGCGTTTGTGTGTTTGGGGTGCTGACTGGCATTCGGCGCACAGCGGGATGACATCATCCCTGGGGCACTAATGATTGGCTGACCTCCTCCCCGCTGGCAATGCCGCCTGGCGTGCAGATGCACAGCAGACTGTTTCCTCACACATTCTCCTCTGCGAGACTACTGTACTTACTTCGTTGGCATTAACCGGCGGCCCGGGCTCGGGAAAGCCCGACACAGTCGGGCCAAGCAGTGCTCTGCGTAAGACTGTATTATCTCTGCAATCTGAATCCAATTAACAGCAAACCCACTCAGAGTTCAAGCGCCAGAAGGGGACAGAGAGGGAGGAGGGCGGCGCTGAAAATATCTGGGGAGATGAAACAGCGGGAGAGAAACAAATCACACCATCTTTCAGGGTTCTTATTGAGAATTCTCTTGCTCCTTTTGTGACATTCAACAATAGCATTGTTCTCCGAGAAGGGAAAGGCAGCGAACGTCACCTTTATCTGCTGAATACACAATTCCCCAACAGCACCAAGACGGCGAGGAAGAGCCCTCCATCTACCCTTTTTCTTTTTTAATCTCATTTCTCAGTCACGTAGGGTCACTCGAGTAGCAGAGACTCGCTTCTCGCCTGATGCCTGAGAAATGAAAACAAAGACATGTTTGCGAGCACGTTTTTTCCCTCTCTCTCTCTCTCTCTCTCTCTTTCTCTTCCTTCATCCTCTGTTGATGCAAGGACACAGTCATCACACACAGAAGACACTGAATAGATGAGGCAGTGACAGCTAGGGCTCGACTGTGCTGCAGGAGGATATGGTAATGTGAACCAAATGAGTCTCATACCCATGGTGAGTGGCCCTCGAGACAGATCCCTTCCTATGAAAAGGGTGTTGAAACATACGGTAATTGCTTTCAGTGTCGTTTGGCAGCGGTGTACCTCCTGACTTCAGGAGCTTTTTATAGACAGGGTAATTCTCCATTATTCTGCCAACGATACATTTCAAACGAGAGGGGAAGGGTTTGGGGGGGGCAGACCGGGGCGACGACGCACACTTAAAAACTTGAGAAGTGATAAAAACAAAATGGGAAAATAGGAGGGGGGGGTCGAGGGGTGACTTCCAATGGAAATAATTCATGTGCTAGTTTAATGGCCGCACAGAGAGGCATTGTGACTTCAGGCTTTTATTTTTTCCCCCATTCTGTTCATACCTAATAAATAATTTTGCGACTGAAGTGAAAGCGCTGTGTATGACAATTACAAGTTGCAAGGTGCTAAGGTAACAAACAGAGATAAATAAAACCAACCGGGCAGACTCTGGTCTTCTAGCTCTGAATTATTAAGAAACTACAGGCAAACGGCAGATGGTGAGTCGAGCAAATGAGCAAGCTTTTTGTCTTTTCTGCATCTTCGACATATCTGAGATCTCAGCACAGACTGTCTCTCGACGTTGTCGCTCTCCTTTTCATGGCAAGCTGATTTGTGGTGATATTTTGACACGAAACAGCCACCAATCACCCACGCAGGCAGACAGGTTGCTGACGTATGAAGTGCCTCCACTCCCACCACATGTCTGTGTCTATGTTCTCAGACGCTTCACCTTATAAAGATTACCTCTTTGGTTCCAATCATAAGGCAGTCATCTTCTGGAGAATGTTAGTGTGATTTTTCACTGCTGCCCGAGAGAAAAAAGGGAAAACAGAACGCGTTGTGTTGGCTTTGAGTATCACTGTGTAGAAATGTTTTAATTTGAAGTGGAATATTACAAACATAAAGGTGGAAAATTACATATTACACACGTACTTTACCTTGATAGTCCCACATAGTCCTCAAAGAGTTTTAATTTTTGAATCGGTGAGAAATTTCACTGTTCAGTTACAGAAATCTGGATTTGCTGACTGTTGTTTTACTGTGTACTTACTGTAATCTAGGATCATGAGTCACAAAGTGCAGTGGTGCTAGCTTGTGCACAATATTCTGCAGTATAACACAATACATAATGTCACAATACTGTAATTTTAGTATTCCATATTGCAGTCTGCACAAACAGAGGAAACCACATCTGACATCCACAATGAAGTCTAATTCAAAGTAAATCATAAATAACTTGAAATAACCACTGAAACTAAAAAAAATGAATTAAAATGTGGTACTATATGGTAAAAACAAATCACAACAGTAGCTTCCCGTTATTATAGAGTGGTATATGACTACACAAAAATTAGAGCAACTGTTACAGTACAGGTCTTGTGTGTTATCATGTCTCATTTTTGCTTCTCTTTTACTTTATTTGTCTTTATGAGCATGTTCCTAACAGGTTGTCATGACAAATTTGTACTTAAAGACCAGCAAAAGAAAATTTAGTGCTTTAGTGTTTAATTTGAAGCTTATTCTTTTCTATATATATTTTTTCCGTCCACATTTAGTGCCCATCACTTAATCTCATACAAAAAATAAAATAAAAAATAAAATTTGCTAACCAAAGAGGAATAAAAGCTTAATCCTAACCAAAGAGGACTCGGTAAGTGCCTGAAACCAACCACAGAGTAGTTGGAGGGTACTAAGTGCTAAAAGTAGAGCTCCAAACCTCGTCTCCTGGCTGTGGAAGGTACTTCAAGTTACCGATACCAGAAAACACCTTGTATGTAACATGCGATCATCTGGTAAAACTGAATGATGACACCCTGAATGAAAACATGGTGGCGCCTGTGTGGGAGGTTCAGGAAGCGCCGTCTCTGCTCCTTTGTAGATAATAGCTGCACTGACCCAGTCTTCTGGGGAAGTCCGACATTCAGGCCAGACACAAGCCTGCTGGTTTTGGACATTTGAGTGCCAGTGCACCCGGAGAGTCATGTGCAGGTGTAGTAAAAGCTTCACCGGGGCTTTGTCCTGCTATAAGCCACCTAGCTGTGCCAGTTCATCACCTGCACCATGGATGCCATCTGTGGGAAGAAACCACAGTCAGTGACGTGTCAGACCAGTATGTCAAACTATTGAGGGTTTAGTTTTTAAACTCACTTGACAAACGCAGAAGTTTCCAGTGAAGTTCCAGCATCCTCAGAGCAAACTCTCCCACATGTTTGGTCTTCAGGAGCTCCTCTGCAACTGCTGTTCTGTGAACCACCTGAACAGATAATCACAAGCCTCAGCCTGTAACTACAGTTTACAGCCAGTACATTTTTGCTTGATAATGAGCATTTAGCCCCTTACCCTGGAGTCCGCATTTCACTGTAGTAGAAATCTTTCTCGTCTCTTCATCCATTTTACACCAACCGTCTTCAGGGCTTCGAGTCTGTACAGAAGCACAAAGAGTCAAAGGCATAATAACAGCAGCCATTCCCAATTTATACACCGGCAGTCTGTGACTCACCCTTTTTCAAGCCGAGCTCATCGTTTGCCGTTGCAGTGTAAAACCATGTCCCCCTCTGGTTTTCCCTGCGAGCCAATCAAGCATCAGAAAGGTTAAAGACGGCGACGAGAAGAGGTGCCATTAGGGAGAGACTCCTCCGTGAAGTGCTTTACCTGCAGGGATAAGAGTCAGATATGATTGTTCATAACTTAGCCAGAAAACCATGAACTTACAGGTATAGCCACACATGCTCACAAGAATCAGTTAAGCCCCAACAGCTCATCTACCCACACAGGTGCACTTCATTTGCAATCAGACACCAACTTGCTAGAAAATTTGGCTTGTAGTGAACTCAGACCAGCCATCGTTTACACGAAACACATATTCACACAAACCGCTCAGTCTTAAAACACTTACCACTGTAGTTGCAGAAGTGGCTGGAGGTGCAGACTCAACCAAACAACACAAAGGGAACACCTGTGAGATGCCTGAGACCGCTTAAATCCTGAGGCCACTTTGTTGGATCAAACCATGTGTTGCATGTCATGGGGGTGATTTTGGGTTTAGTTGGCTTCACCGTCTATTTAGTCGTGATCCATTTTAGTGTGTTTACCCCTTGTGTATTATTTGGTCTAGCCAAACAAGTATAAGGTGTGCAGGTGTGTTGATTGCAAACAGGATCGTTTCCATTCCAGTTGGTGGCGCTAATTCACCATTTTGTTCTTTACCAATCGCCAACAAAAATAACAAGAAGTAGCATTTTACCTCATAAGGTCCGATATCCCACTTTTAATATATTCCCTGCTATTTAGCCCATGACGTAGAAACTAGTCGTTTACTGAGCATCATTCCAGATAGCAATGGGTGTTTGATCCAAACTGGACCCAAATCTGCAGTTTTCTATGGGTCTGTTGGTCTTGACTGACATCATGTCCTCAGGATGAGTTTGCCTTCCTCAGCACAGGTGAATAAATCACACTGACAATGTAGGAGTCACAAATCAAATATGACACAGGGTTATCAGCTGTCGGTTCAAACGTATATCTGATGCTTTGGAAATACTTGGATAGAGAATGGGACATATCACCTGTACTTCTACTTCGAATCACTTCTTCATATCCAAATCTGGCTGTTACTGTTGTCAGTGACCAGTCTGCAGCCTTTTTTGTCCTTTTTTGGTAAACTCATTGTGCCAAGTGCTGTTTTCTGGCACCAAACTAGAAGATTTTGTATTATTTAAGGTAAAACTCTGCACACGGCACCCTCTCTGTACCACGTCAGCCTGCCATCATGTGCATTTGCCAAGGCCAACTTTGATATATTCCTCCAGTGAAGTTCAGCAGAAACAGAAACTTAGATGTTTATTAATTTATCTACTTGATTAGTGGACTGATCACTTCTCTGCAGGAGCTGCTGCACTTCAAGCCTCAGTAAACAAACAGCTAATCCATCTCTGTAAGTGAAATTTAGTTATACTGAATTTGTGAGGCAAGAAAAATACTGCCATTAGTCTCACTGTCAGGAATAATTCAGCCTTTTATTGTGGTCCTGCTGCTCAGCAGCTGCTGGCACTAATTCATGCTGGAGCATAATGGACTCATGAAATACACCGGATGCTTCTAGAGACAGCAAACAACAGGAACGCATTTCCATCAATTTGCATTACTGGCAAAAAGGGCCAAAGACGGTCTGACATGTGGATTTAATTTACCTGCAGATTATTCTGGATAAAAGCTCAAGAATACTAAAATCCTTCAAAAATTAATAGATAAAGGGAACTACCTCAGGCCAGTGTGATCATTATTCCAGTTAAACCTGGATCAGTTTAATTCTTGATAATAGTGATAAAACTAAGAGATGAAGATGACATTGCTCGAGAAGAGTACATCAGAGGCAAAGCTGAGATAGTGGATATATGGGAAAAAGAGAAGTAGGCGCTGCCAGGCAGGTGGGAAAGAGGAAGACCTCAGAGAAGATTCAAGGAAGGAGTTAAGGAGGACATGCAGAGGATTGGTGTGATGGAGGATGATGCTGGGATAGGGTGCGATGGAGGCGAACCTTAAGGATTCAAGAGTTTTTATTATCATTGCAGCACATGCATCCACAGGAAGTGAAATGAATTTTGGCACTCAATCCTCGGTGAAGATCAACAATAACAGACATCAAGAGCAAAATAAATAGTAAACAAGAACAACATTTACAGTGTAGTATAAAAATGAACTATGTCAATTATAAATAAGAAATTTGAGGATCTGAAAGAAGAAGATTTGTAGATGTTTTCAAGCAGAATCCTCCAAATCTGAAAAATGAAGCCAAAAACTGCAGTTCCTCTAATGGCCACTGGAGGCAGACTCCCAAAGCAAATATGTTTCTTTATTTTTTTCTCTTTAATTCACAAATGCAGATACCAGTATACAATAAAAGAGATATTGAATACAAAATGAAGTTTTTTATATGACAGAGTGCAAAATAAGCAGATCATAGATACAAACATGACATTAAAAAAGAGATGCGAGAGTTACAGTGACATTAAATAAAGACATTAAAAACAATGCAAATAGTAACGCTTTTTAAAGCTCTATTTCTATGCAAAGAGCAGATTGTAGCCACATGTGGTGTTTCTCTCGTGAAAACTTGCATTTATTGATGTGGAATTTCACAAGGAGTAAAATGAAATTAATGAGGTCAGTCTTTCTCGCCAAAGGCAGTACAAGCAAATAAGATGTTTTTATAAAAAATGACAAACTCTGACAAGATGTCGTTAGAAATAAAGCTAGTTATGTCTTTACATAACAGCTGGGAGAAAATACAAGACCAATCTGATCTATCAATCAGTTAAAATGAAACCTGGCATGCAGTCTGTTGATGTTACATTTTGGGAATGCCTCCAATGGTAGACCTGGTACCACGTTCTACCAACTAATGGAAAACCCTAAAAGAACGAGTCGAGTCAAGCTGAGTAGGTACCAGAGGAAAAGGGCTAAAAGAGCCATAAGCTACAATATGTTTATTATGATGCCACTTTCATGCCTCTATGTTGGTGCTCTGGATGCTGCTGTGTTGTTTCTTTGGAACTGGAAGTGATTTGGATCAGAGGGTGGTGCTAGCTTATCAGCTAACGCCAGCTAGCTTAGTTAGCAAACTGCATTAACAATCTGCACAGATAAAAAGATTCCAGCTAATTAGTGGTGATTAACTTAGCTTTGAGAGCAGGTAACCTTCTTTCTGATTATACTGGCACTGCTGAAGAAGGGATGACCCCACCCACTCATCCAAATATGGTCACTTCTGCCGCCATAAGAATAAAACCAACATGGCAGCAGCCAAAATACTAAAATATGCACCAACCAGTTGGTTTCTGGGTTGCCCATTTTAGGCTTTTATTTATTGCCAAACTAGCAGGAAATAAAAGTTGTGGAGCTATTTCTGTACTCTAGTACAAGGACACAAATGAGGAAATTCAGTATCCACAGTTAAAATTCACATATGTGTCCTTCAGCACTAAAAGAACACGGCATCAATACAGCTGAATCATGTAAGACAATAAAAAGGCCCAGAAACAAACCACATGTTGTAAAATGAGGTGGTAGAGAAGACTTGGGATAAGGAGTGTGGTTGTGTTGGACACAGGAAGTCTGGGGGATGACATCAGCAGTCAGCAGCCAGCTCAAAAGTCGAGCCACGGACGAACAGGAAGACGACCGCACCATCAGAGCCAAGGGGAATACAAACGAGTCTCAGAGGAGAAGACACGAAGCAGCAACACAGCACTTACACTTAACAAGGATGGATTTTATTGAGATATTTTAAGTGTTTCGGGATCATTAAAGATTCCCTGATCTTTATTCAGCAGAATTATGATTGTTTTAATGCCTACATGTCAAACTTAGTCCAGTTAGAACCATTGTTTAACAATTTAAACTGACAGTTTCGGCTAGTATGAAGATCAAAACGCTGTGTGGGCTTCAATTCAGTTCAGTTTCATCTAATGAGCGTGGAAATGACTTCATTTGAATCTTTAATTAATCCATCAAGGAGAAGAAGGAAAAGGAAACTGTGTCACAGCATGAAATTATTATTAATATCAGGCAAAAACGAGCAGAAAAGAAGGAAGCAGAGTTATGTAAAAATATGCAAGCAATAATTTCATAATATGTTAAGTAAGAGCGCATTACATAAAAAAGTAGGCTAATAGATTAAAGCGTCATTAGGAGGAAAAAGACAAGAGCAAAGCAGGAGAAGTTTCATAAAAGTGTTACTGGTGATGTGAAACAGATGATATGATGGTGAGATGTCATGAAAATGAACAAACATGCACACATTCGTAAGGATCTGCAGATCAACACACAGCGTGAGAGCACACCTGTTCTCCGTGTCCTCTGACATCATCGCTTTTCCATCACCTTCACCTTGCGCTTTTAAAAGCCTGTTTGCAGCACGTGGACCTGCCGTAACTCCCCGCAGCTCCTTTCCAAGTACGTCACCTCTCTGCCGGCACAAACCTCGGCTCTTTTGCTGAATCAGACACTTGGCCAGATCCGGATGAGACACGTCGGGGAGAGCTGCCATCCATCATCTGGATCTCAGTGATGCTGAGATCCAGATGATGGATGGCAGCTGGAGCTGTGCAGTGGCTCTACAGGTCGCAGAATACGCCACGGCCAGGTGACTATGGCTAAGTGTGAAGTTATTGTTATTGATATGTTTACAGCATATGATGGCACATTGAAATTACTCTGTGTGAGAAAATGTTATTTATTTATTCTTTTATACATATTTTTCTCCTTTCTATTATTACTTTTACTCCTTTGGACTTTAAGAGGAGGGGCCTGTTTTTAAGCAGTGGTGCAAGAAAACTACATCAGTGATGGATGAACTAAAACCTCAGAAGCAGAAAGTTTATTTTAAATGTATTAAAACATTATTTATTAAGACATTAGGGCTGGCTGGTCAAACTGAGTGAGGCTGTGCATCGGAGAGAGTCGTTCAGACATAACAGCTGATCAGGACAGAGAAGTGAGGATGTGAGGCTGAGTGGGTGGAGGTTACCGCTAGAGGAGGAGGTCGAGGTAGCCTTATAATTTAAAATCTTTTAATCTATTTTAAACTTCCACATTAATCCGTGATGTGCGACTTCCTCTGTGAATTTCCAGTGAATGAAGCTCAGATGAGAGTTTTGTGGGTCCTCGTCCGTTGTGCCGTCCTGACAGAGACAGAAGAAAGCAGAACACAAACCTCTCCAACGAGACCTGCAGAGAGTGCTTTTACAAAACGATCCAGACGTTTTAAAAAAAGCTGAGAAGCTGTGACTCATTTCTAACATTTCCACTGATGTTTCTCTGCTGTCGGTTCTGAATATTCATGATCAAACTGATTATACAACAAAAACAGAGCTGCCTCGAGTCTGAGCAGCCGAGGATTCACATCGTCTGCAACAAATAATTCAGCACGTCAAGACTCTCAATCTACTTTTAATATATGAAATTATACTATTAGTGTATTTAACAATCGTTTACTCTTGTAATTTTACAAGTAAAGTTTTATGTTTGATATTTCAGTTATAAAATGTAAACTTTAAAGTAAAGTTTTCAGTAAATTACTGATATACTGACACCAGCAGCCATACTTTTTTTGTAATTCTTTAAAGCGGTTTTGAGCAATAATTCTCTAAAGTTTGTCTTTACACTTTTGTTTTTTCACTCATTTTCAGTCCAGTGCAGGGTTTCAGGGTGAGCGTACACCCCGGATGGGCCACCAGCCAATCACAGCCCCAACAAGTCCAGTCCATCCATCTGACCATTTTCAGAGGAATGTCGTTGTTTTGTTGTTTAAGCCACTTAACGCTGATGTGTGAAAGTGTTTCTGCAGACACTTTGTGTCAGCCTGTTGAAGAAATACATCATTTGTTCCCAATTCTTTAGTTGAATCTATGAAAAATGCCAAATATAACAAAGTTTGACAGACATAAAATAGCATTTCTGCTCCAACATCCACAAACTTGGCATATCGCAGCATTGTCTGAGCAAACTGGACAAGTGAAGGACAAAAGAAGAAAAAGTATCAGGCCTAAAAAAAAACTATTTACAGTAGATGGAAAGTATCTGAAAGTCATGTCCATAAGAGACAGTTAAAAATACTGCAAGGGGCCTGACAGATGCACCCGGCCCTTCAGCTGGTCCATCTACTGTTCCCTGAAGCTCCATCAGAAATACTCTCAGTGAAAATGCAGCTGTCAAAGAGCCGTTCTTAATGAAGGGAAACAGGGATGAAGGCTGAGGTTAATTAATTACACAAGAGCATGATTAAAAATCAGCTAGTGGAACTATTCCTGAAAACGCCTTACAGAAAAAAAGTTCAGACTGTGTTTAAAGAATAAAGGCGGTCACATCAAATATTGACAAACTCTGTTGTTGCTTTATATGCTGTGTTTTTGTATGCTTGCATCTGTTTAACATGATCCCAGCTAAATATAAAGACATTATTGGTAGCTCAAGACTTTTGAACAGTACTGTGTTTCATATTTGTACTTATGTCGTTTCCATCACTGCTAATAAGAACAAAAATGCAGAGTGACTAAAATATGACAGAATCCTTCCTGTTTACACACGTTCAACAGTGTCTTAGAGAGCATAAAACATGAAGTTTGTACACATTATATAAACTCCTTAAATATTATAGTTCAGATACTTTACTGAAGCTGATATTCAGATGTTTCTGCATTCTGCAAACAACTAATTTGTATTTAATGTGCAAAAGTTCCTGCTTCATTGGTGAAATTTAAAAAGTATAATAAAAGATGAAAACTAAACATTTTTATCCGACATATGAAAACTGTTACAGGTTATTACCGACACCTAGTGGACAAAGAAGGGACAACACGACCTTTATCCATTGTTTTTACGTCTCACTTTGGCTAAAGTGAACAAAACCAACCACAGATGCTGTTAATCCTCTGAGAGGGAACAAAAAGACTTTTTCTTTTGTAGTGGAGCAGCCAGACATGCCCGAAACTGGTCAGCATGGAAACCAATAAACAAAGTGACAAACAGGAAGAAGCTCTAATCGCTGATTGTCTGTGAGTCACATTCAGGGTAAGTCTGTTCCTCTCTCTGATGCTGAACTGATGAAATGATTAGAAGGGGATATTTATCAGCGAGCGAGAAAAACAAGCAGTATTTATATCTCTTTGTAGCTCTGGTTACAGATGAAAAGCCATTAAACAAAGAAGAAATAACTGTAATAAGGCAGAATAAAAACACAAAGATGCGGCTGTAGAACATGTTAGCCTGAAAACCACGTCCATCCCGGTCCTACGGAGGATGTGAAGTAGCAACAGTTGATTTTACATGTTTGTACCTTAAAGAGACCAGACTTACACCGTTAATGTCTTAATATTACTGAAAGAAAGCTTCACATAAATTTGTGTTATGGATTTTATTAAAATGCAAATAAATCCACACATGCGCAAAAGTTTGGACCCACATGCCTTTCACAACACTGATGTGTAAGACAGATGTCAAAGTTTTAGCTAAAATAAACTAATAATCAACCTTCAAGTCCAGAAGAAACAGCACAAATATGTGCATTTGATCGCACGGGAAGCTTCAGAAACCTTTAGAGACTGTAACTGTACCTCTTTTTTGTTGTGTCAGGTGTTTCTCACAGTTTAACCGTTACACATACACTCTTTAGTGCCTTAGAAATATTGAAAATTAATCAATTTTTGGGTTAAATAAAAGTATTTTATTCAACTGTTAAAATTGTGACGCATTTATTGTAAATTTAAACTTATTTTAGTGGTGACTGTTCTTGTGGGTTTTAACAAATGACACAATTAATTTTCATATAAATAAATGGAAATAAATGTTGTAAAGTTTTTGTAAAGGCATTTATTTATTTAACCTGTCAGTATTAGAAGTAACCTGCTTCCAGGTCTTACTGAGCTCGACAGAGGGCGCTATAAGCTCACGCATACTTCATAATCACTCAGGATTTTATGGTGCAAAACACTACAGCCTGCACACAAACACTCCTGTGGTGTATTACCAGCGGTGACAGTGAGTTTAAGCTAAAATAAAGTGAGTAAAATAAAATAATTGTGAGAGGATTTTGCAACTTGCAGGATCTCAGCAGGAGTCCAAACTGCAGATTTGACCTTTGTGTTCGACATAAGCGAGGATTACTCTCCCCTCAGGTCCTACAGCGCTTACAGGTCACAGCTCTCTGACATGTTAATGTGAACAGTTTTATCATTAACTGCCAGCTTTTTTACTCAAATACTCAAAATTTTTTGTCATTTATACTAAATTGAGTTTCAAAAAACTGTTCTGTTCTATATCTGCTGTGAATTATTTTGATTTTCTGTTTTTGAGAGAGGTTAAATAATTTAACGTACTAAAGTAAAAGTACTTTAAATTTGTCCTGCAAGTGCACTTAAATGATTAGAGTTACTGCAGTAAAATGTTACTCATCCACTGTGAAATTTTACGTTTTTAACTACTTTTTTATGGCACAGTTGAAGTCAAGTGGTTCCCAAACAAGGGGTAGAGGCCTTCCAAAGGGTCACAAGATAAACCAGAGGGGTCCTTCAGGTGATTAATGGGAGTTCCCATACACAAATTTATATTTAGTGTTCATTTCATTAGTGACATTTCTTTAGATTTTATTATGAAAAAATATTTACATTAATTTTATATCTTGGAGAAGATGTGATTTAACATTTTGAGGCTAAACAATATAAACGAGGAACGATATGCTTTGTTCTTTAACATGATGTGTTTCGGTCCAAATTGCATAAAGGAGGCAAACATTTTCAGCTCAGTCTAACAGGTCTGACCCTCTGTGCTTCTCATTTCCCACAGTGGTCTTTGGTGAAAGTAAATTGATCAGGTATCAGTCTATAATGAAAACCACAGAGAGCACAAAATCCTCTGAGCTCTGCAACATCACAATTCGACTGTCATATAATTTTCTTACTTGTTTCTTCTTAGTATCAGATCTGTTTCATCCATCCAGTTGACTCCTTATCCAGGGACGCTGGAGACTATCCAGGTGGGCCAGAGTTGGGTACAGCCAGCTCATTACAGGACTGATTTTATACTACCATAACCAGAGCATTATCATTCCCAACATGGCTTTGCGGCTTTCTATTCCAGCCCTAACCATAACCTTAACACATTTATAGATTCATTACAACCCGCTCTCCTGCCTCCGAACGCGTAACATACGACGACGGTGACAAGTTGTCGTCGGTATGTTACGCGTTGGGATAAGAACCTGTTGACTGAAATATGTGACTATATGTGAATGGTTGTGCAGCAGAGCCTGCACACAGCTTTGCACTGAATTCTACCTTTTCTGTTTTTCCCGTGGAGGACTGAACATGTCTGTGAAAGTTGCATACCAAAAATATGTTGTTCAGGTGTCAGTTTACTTCAGGATGTTCTGTCCCACAGGTGGGTGAGGCAGATTCTCCCCGTTGACATTAATACTGCAAACAGCCGCAGCCTTGCAGGGAGTAACTTCATTGATCTACAGACCGATCGTGGTCTGATGTTAGCTGATGTTTTGTGTTCTTCTACAGATCCCAAAGGTCAGGTGTTACACACAGATTTCAAGTTTAGACAGCACTGGGTTTGAGTCAGGAAGTAAAGCTAAACCTCTGCCAAATCAAACACCCAGAGCTCCCCGATGGTGGCGCTTTGGGGCTCCCCTTAGGGGACCCACTCACACACACCTTTTAACCCCCTTTGGTGCACTCTTACAGTTAGATTGTGACCCTGCTTAGAATATCTGGCCTTAAAGTAAAAATGCAATGTTTGTTCAAAGAGTGAAGTATAATCATTAAGACAGAAGCTCGGTTTGTCTGATAAAACCTTCTGCGTTTCGATTTTTTGATAGTTTCACGTTAGCTGCTTTGAGCATTTTGCCCATAACGTCATCTCTGCTGCTACCCGGGGCTGCGTTAATACATAACTTTGTGCACAAGTGAATGAATGTGTTCTTGAATTTGTCTTAATGACAGCCCTCAC
>VOQK01004565.1:27674-42411 GCA_015052645.1 Benitochromis conjunctus | reverse complement strand
CAAGAGCACACCAGAGAGGCTGGTTGAACCTGAAATGCACTTTGAAGTGATCCAAGGCATAAATATGAATGAGACCAGAAGGATTTTTATGGGACGGGAGATCAAAGACTCTCAACATGTGTCATTTTCCTCAAAGGAAGCTGTGACAAACAGAAAGTAAAATAAGCTCTTTATTCACAGACGCTTCAGTGTTTCATGTTGACCCTCGGAGGGATTTCAGTATATTAACATAACATAAAAAAGATGGTGCAGACTTATCAGGGAGAGTCGTGTCATCAGCGTACGAACCGTATCACCACCTATTTTTTATCAGAGGAGAGGAGGAGCTCGTTAACTTGTTTCACAGGGGGATTCAGGGGCATCAATAAGTATGAAACAAGTTTTAGTCCACTGTGTTTAATCAAAATCATAAGCTCGGACTAAAGAGTCGGTAAACTACCCAGGTAGTTTTGTTCTAAACCTCAGCAAACTGTGAGTGAAAACTAAACGTAGAAGTTAAAAAGTACACAAAATAAAAAAGTTGAACCCCCGTTTCCTGCATAAAACTCATGTGGACTATGTCTCCTACAAAAAAAAAAATCAAAACACAAAACATTCAGTGATATCTGAAGACAAATAACTTCATGTTTCCTTCGTCACATCTTTTACAAAGCCTTTAGAAGATGTTTAAATGTGGATCTTACTACAAATGAAGGAGAAGCTCCAGGATGGTGGCAGCAGGTCGACAGCCTGAGTAGAGGTGTCGTGGATCAGGCTTGTTCTGGTGGACTGGATTAGAGCAGCCTTTTGGGTTTGTTGGGTTTTTGCTGTGTGGAGGGGGAGGCTGCTGCTGTTGGGGAGTGTCTTTGGCATTCGGGGTGTGATTGGTCTGGAACAAGGTTTAGGTCAGTGACAAAAGGCCCTGCATTACACTGGTGTCTAACATGATGTGGAGCGTTTTTTACTCCATTTGTTGGCTTTACTGTTGTGGTCTTTCTGATGTATGATACAACAGTCACACTACTTCATTGATGTACTTTTGATACTTTATACCAGGACTTGACTCCAGTGAGTGAATACATCAACTCTTTTAGTAAGTGTGTGATTTCAGCGTGGTGATTTATGTTAGCAAATACCTTTAAAGTGTCTGAGCTTCTTTAATTTCTCCAGAATGTTATTTTAAGATGATAAAATATAGTTTCTCAGATTTTATAGGGCTTTATTTCCTCTATCCTGTGCAAAACTTTACGAAACTTTACTAAGACTTACATAATTATATTTAATAACAAACTGGTCACACTGAGATCTTCCTGGCAGTCCAGGTCATACACCTTCGTCTCCAGACAGGATTTCCTGTCTGTATGTGAGGGAGGGGCTCGATATCTGGATTCAGGAGTCCCAGCCCTGTGACTGGCACTGGTACTGGGAGTGAGGAAGGTGGGGACAGCTGACTGGTTACCGTAGCTTTGTTTCCTGCCTTCATTGTTTAAGATGAGCAGGAAGGATGAGCCATCGTGAAACCATCTTGGCCATCCTTTCATTTTGCCACTCTGCTGCTGTGATGTGCTTTCTGCTGGGGCTGAACAGGATTAACCATTTAACAGCACAGTAAATCAGGCTTTCTGCAGAGCATTAAGCTTTTTGTGTCGTGTTTCCAGTCGCTGATGAGTGAATAATACTCATTTGGCCTCTGTGTCATCATGTTTGGGTTTGTTTGTCCCAGTGATGTAAGCCATCGTCCCTGGACAGAATGGACATTTAAAAATATAAATTAAAATACTCACCTGATTACTGATCAAATGCATAAAAAAAATCTGCTGAAACTTGGCAAAGAGAGGCAGAAAATGGTTGAAATACAGCAGCTAATACTTATACAATCGTATAAAGAACTGGAAGGTAAGAAGAAAACAATGCACAACATCCTCATAGCTCCTCGCTGGTTTTATAAGAAGCATTCGGGCTTAGTCGTAAAAGCACAGTGTTTTCTCTGAACGTCATAAATAACTAACAGGAACATGTAACGCACCAGGATTTTCCGTCACTAATAATTCACCAGAAGTGGAGTCTTTGCTGCTCACAGTTCAGGGCTGATGAGAGAGCAGTAACATCGGTGAATGTAAAGAATCCAGTTTGTGGCGCTGTGTGCCATATTTATTACTTTATGCTTTCATAATCATCCTCAGTCAGAAACGGACAGTTCTTCAAATTTTGTTTCTTATAGAGTCCATAGCATGCTTAAAAGTCCACCTTAAATTATGCTATAGAAGTTATTAATGGTGTCAGTCTGATAACTGTGCAACATGTGCTCTTCCACAGTGACACAGACAGGAAACACCGAGCTGAGCTCAGAGGGCAGCTTTCTTCATATAACCACAGCATGAAGAAGAAAAAGCAGGCGCACCCCAGACACGCCAAAAATCAGCATAAAAAGTTAAAACATGTAAGAAGCCCCCAACCAGATTTATTAGTTCACCAACTATTGCTACGCAAAAGTCAAAGTTTCACTCTCAAACAGAAGGCTGTGAAAAATGTGTCTGCTCTGAAGACGCACGATTACTTTGAATGATACACGAGTCGTGTGTTTCTTGGAAAAAGATGAACCTTTAGGAAGTACGGTGTTAACCGCCTCTGGTTTGTTGTGTTTGTGGTGTAAGCAGACTTGCTTGTGACTCTTAACACTTTGAGAATATTTCTACAGTTACCTGCATCCTCTAAAAGTAGGCCAATGAGATGTTTGCACAGAAAATATTAAGCTAACATGTAGCTTTGTTTAGCTCATGCAGAGACAGCATTTTAATTCACATGAATGAAGCACGACTAGCTCCAGCAGGGAGCTGTTGGGGTGGATGGTGGGTCTGCAAAGCCTGCAAGTGTCACATCATGACTTTGGTTTAGCGCTGCAAATAAATATGTTGGACGCATGCATTCTTCACGCAGATTTTTCTCATTTTATTTTTTATTATTTATGTTTTCATTGTGTCTCATGTCTAAAGTGTAACGTTGTACGGATTTTATTGTAACGTGGTATTTCCTGTGGTTGAAGATTTCCACGGACACAAACAAGCGGGAGTCTGAGAGCTTCCTGGACGAGTTGATCGGGTGGTTTTCTGATCATCAGCAGCAGATCGATCAGCTGTTCAGCCGCGGTGGATCAGTCAACCTGAAGGACTTTGAGCTGGGTAATCCATCACCCCTGACCTGAATGCACTCTGGGAAACAGCTCCTTCTCTTTTTCCTCTCTGAAATGATTAGACTAATTTTGGGGACGGTGATTTTCTTTGTCAGGATGGGAGAAGGGTCTCAGATTTTTTATTCAGCTTCTCTGAGTGTCACATAAAGATAGTCTAGAGGAGATCTGTTAGTCAGTACTAAATGCCACAATGCCACAGTGTCATTGTGCTGAAGTATTTATGGAGGGTACTGTGATTCAGGCTCTTGGTAATGTCAGCGGAGCCTCATTTCCTCTCACCCCCCCTCCTCCCACTCACAGATAAGAGCAGCTGGCTCTGGGAAACAAACCAGGACAATGTTGCTTTTGTCAGTCAGACTTCAGACACACTGAGTAAACTTCTGAAGAGATTACAGCGCAGACCTGCAGCATAACACCGCAGCTATGACTCTGACTGGGAAGACCTACAGCACAGAATCAGTGCTGTAGGTCTTAATAATCAATTATTTTTACAGGACATCTAATGTGATCACTTACAGCTTCATTTCCAGGTTTATAGATCATACACGAAGCTTTCAGTTCATCTTCTCTTCTGAACAAAACTGTCTTTGGCTCCTTAGTTTTTAACCATATTAAGACATTTTCATGTCTGAAAGACAATAACTCACATATGAGCAAAACATAGTTTGTGCACCACGTGAACCCGGCTTTTGAATTCCTAGAGGGAAAACTAAACAACAAGTATGAATCTCAGTGCCGATGACTGAAGCTGTACTGTTATTTAACTGGGTTTCAGAGGAGGGCGCTCCACTTACACGTGCACGTTCTGTGTATCCACTCGATGTTTGTCCTGTGCTGCAGGTTTGATGAGGTTGGGTGTCCCCTGTCAGCAGTTTCAGCTCCACACGCTGACTCAGCAGTTGAAGACCTTCAATGACATGATTAGTTATCAAGACTTGATAAAACAAATACAGCCTCTGAGGTGAACCAAGCTTATTTCTCTATCAGTGTTTGATTATTTTTCCTTTTTTTAAGGTTATGAGTTTGCTTGATTTTATTTCCCAGCAGTCACAGCGCAGACTTGGACTTCACAAAAAGACAAGAAATCAGTGGAGACAGAAAATGTCTCCAGTTTAAAACATCAGCATCAGCAGAGACTGCAAAACACTGCAAAACACAGGTATTCAGCTCATTGTGTGTTAACATATATGAACAGAACATTCATTCTGTAACAATAAAAGTAAACGTGAATGCCATTCAGATAAAAGAATCGATGCCTCGTTTTACAAATACACAAAAATAGACGCGACAGATGCAACTGTGGCATTTCATAAGTTTGCTTGAGTCTATGATTTGAAAAATGGTCACAGTTTTATTGTTTGTAAAGTTTTCCCAAGTTTACTGTTTTGGCAAAATTTGCTTATTTTAACATTTAGAAAATTTAACAATAAAATAAAATAAATAAAATGTATCCTGTTTTCCTGTTTGTGAAATTTCTTGAAGTTTAATATTTCTAAATTAGTTAAATATTTTATTATTTTCAGAAATTGTACTATTTATAAATGAACCCTTTCACACATAGTGGTCACTACAGTGGACAGCTATTCAAAGGCTGTTTTCTTGTATTTGTGTCAGTGTTGATGGTATACTTGCACATAAACCACTATATTGGACACTGATGTGTCACTCCATACCAAATTCATAAGTCAAATCCTCTGTTGTCCACCTAAGTGGACATGTAAAAAAAGTCTTTGAAAAGTACATGTTTAAAAAAATGAAGTTCAATAATCTTATTTTTGTGCCTAAAGATGAATAAAAATACTTAAGAAAAGAATCCTGATTGAGGTTGTCATAATTCATGCATGAAAGGGTTACGTACAATTTTATTATTTGTTTTTTATTTTTATTATTTGTTCATATTGGCCTAATTTTATATTTATTTTTATATTTGCCAAAATAAATATAAATATTTAGTGGAATATGTGGAAAAATTGCCTTATTGTAATCTATTACCGTAGATCTTCCTTTAGTAGCCCAGGCGCTTATTAAAAAAATTATCCGGCCGGCCCGGCGTTTAAAAGAGACAGGCTACTAATGGAAGATATACAGTATATATACTATTGTAATTGTCAGTTAAAAGTTAATTTTCTTATTCAGTGAAAGATTTACAAAAAAACATTTAAAATGTAAAATGATAAAAATTTTACATTGACCATATTTAAGTATTAACACAACCAAAGTAAATTTACCGAAGTTCATTTTCTGAGCACTTCAACATACATTTGGTAATAAACTAATATAGTTATTTTGCAGGTTAACATTAGTTAAAAAAAACATTTTCACATTTTCATTTTATCTAAAAATCTGAGTGATAGAAATTCAAATATCATCAGCTGCACCACTTCGGACCAGCCTGTTGATAGAAAAATGGTCACGCCTTGTGTTGTAGCTGTCTGAGAGTTTTCTGTTTAATCTTACTTGGATTTCCTGCTTAAATAGACTGAAATATTTCACTTTCTACTTCCACTTCAACAAGTCGTTTCACTTTAAATTGTCAAACGTTAAGTCCACCTTTTTACTTTGAACATGGCTGTTTTGGTAGTTTAAATATGTGAATATTTGCATACAGTGCAGACATGAAGCCACAAAATCCCTCTGACTTGTTTTTAGAGTAAGTGGGAGGAGCAGCAGCTGGTTTTAAAATATCATAAAGCCAGACAGACATCAGACATGTCCCGGAGAAAAGCAGTTTCGACAATTTCTGTGGCTGCACTGGGACAAACTGGGCAGCTCCTGGGAAACACAATCAGGCTGTGTTGACATTCAGTCCAAACCTCCATGAGTGAGGTTAACCAGGCTGAGTTATTCCTGACCCTCAGCTGTAAATCACACTGTGACTCCACTCCTGTAACTCAGACGCCCAAAATTACAACATCGGGACACAAGCAGCCTCAACAGCTCTGCAAACAAAGGACTCGGCGCGACCTTTAGCTGGCCCGCTGACAGGTGCTGTTGCCTTTTTCTGACCTGGCTGCTGTGATTGTTTTCCTCTGCCACAGAAGGATGTTTTAGCAGTAAATCACACACATAACATAATGTGTACAGCCCGAGTCGAATCGAATTAACCTTTTTTTCTCTTTTTTTGCTGTACTGGTTTTAAAATTAGACTTAGACTCAAAAACATTACATTTCTAAATGTTGATGTTATTTAAATCCACCGATTGCTGGATTACATTAGCAGACAGCATGCCGTGTCTGGAAAGTCTCCAGGGGTTTAGGCCTGGAGTTTGTTTCTCGGACTTGTGGTGAAGACGCTGAAACAAACATGTTTTTGCCGTATTTTCAGTATTTGCATTTAGCCTTGATGCTTTCTGTCTGATGTTAACAAAAGCTAGAGATTAATCATTTCTGTTTATCTAATCTCACATCAGATGGTTAAACTGAGATATTTTAATGTTTCATGAAAAACATCGGCTCATTTCGAATTTGATGGCAGCAAAACGTCCTAAAAACGCTGGGACGGGGGCAGTATAAAGGCTGGAAAACGAAGTTATGCTAAAAACAAAGAGCGGGAGGAACATTTTGTAACTAATCAGGTTAATTGGCAACAGGTCAGTAATGAGATTGGGAAGAAAAAGAACATCTTGGAGACGCAAAGATGGGTAGAGGTTCACCACCCTAAAACTGTGGATACTTTGGGTATCTCGTCATCTACAGTACATAATATCATCAACAGATTCAAAGAATCTGGAGAAATCTCTGTGCGCAAAGGGGCACGGCTGAAAATCACTACTGGATTGCGATCTTTGGGCCTTGAGAAAACACTGTATTAAAAATTAGACATGATTCTTTAAATAGTTTCAGGAACACTTCCAGAAATCACTGTCTATGAACACAGTTCACTGCTCCAGCCACAAATAAAAAAAATTTAAGTGCTGAACTCTAAATTACTCCCTAATTTACTATAATGATGACGACCATTTAGATTTTAAACTAGTGATTCAGACCATAAACTCATCAGGAAAATATTACTGACGCTGTAAATCAAATGACAAGACTCTCAGATTTTTAATACCACAACAGTCGCCCCCTGGTGGTTCATTAGAAAACATGGACTTTTAAGCCACCCTCTTTTTGAATATACTGTATATAGTTTAGCCACATAATTTTATATAGTCTAAACCTAAAACTAAATTTTCATTGTCACCAAAACAACAGGTTCATCTGTCTGAGTGTCCGAGTGATCCCCTTCACCTCGGCCACAGCGCACCCTGGAAACTTTGAAGTGGTTTTATCGAGCAGCCGCACAGTTTTTGGTCTGATGAGCGTGATCGAGGACCGAGCAGGGATCCAGACCTCAAGCCTGGAGGTTTTCAGTAGCAGTGTGCCAACAAAGGTGGCCCGCTTGCCCCTGGAGAGTATGCTGGAGGACTGCGGCTTCAAAGGAGGGCCAGAGGAGAGTCCTCCAGAGGCCACCGTGTATTATGACTACAGACTGTCATTTACAGACTGTCCCATTCTCAACTACGACCACTACATCAGGTCAAAGCAGGACTCTACAGTGGATCGGTGTCTGTGAATTACAAAGCTGTTTTGAGGTACCTACACCTACTGTAGAGACCAGCTTTATTATATATATATCAATATATATAATAAAGCAACAAAGGTGACTTTGAACAGCAACCAATGTCACACATAGTGTCAGAAGTATATACACCCTAATCATGGACACGAATGTTGTGTTGATTCTGGGATTTTCCAAGATGGAATAATTGCACAGCAGACATCTTTAAACGACTTTTTAAAATCTTTTTTTTTTTTTGCCTGTCCTGTTCGGCACTGTAGAAAAAGAAAAATGCCCAACAGATTTATTTTTCTAAACGGATCATTATTGGTCCACTCGATTGATTTTTATTATTATTTATTTAATTTATTTATTTATTTGTACTTTTAAGTTATTACAAACAGAACAGACATAACTGGGAGATAGGAAAGGAAAAGACAAGACAAGTTCAAGAAAAGGAGAGGGGAAAGTAAAACAGCGGGGAAGAGGGACGGTGAGAAAAGACACTAAAAAAATCCGCTATATAAAAAAATAAAGCAAGCAAAAAAAGAAAAACAGTACAAAGACCACAGCAACAACTTAGATAAGTATAAGTAACAGTAAATAATAAATACTGAATGTTACTGAGCAGCACACAAGACCGACAATGCACAGGATGCTTTGAGAGCCAAGTAAGATATAGTGTGTCTGTAACACCCGTGTGTACACGCTTAAATTCAATGCAATGACAGTAAGGCTTTCAAACCTAACAGTGTCCCAACTGTCACTGCATGCCAACAGCATGGTGGTGGCAGCGTTATGCTCTGGGGCTGTTTTGCTGCCAGGCGTAATCATGGGTTGCAAAGGATGGATGGAATAATGGAGGTGGAGGACTATCTCCAAATTGTTCAACACCAACAACAGCTAGACAGTTAAAACTTGGACACAGTTGGGTGTTCAAGAAAGAACATGATCCCAAACACATAACAAGCTAATGTCTGGAATGGCCTTACCAAAGCCCCGACCTCATCCCTACTGAAAATGTGTGGACTACGCTTAAAAATCAGGTCTGTAGCAGTAAATCAACCAATTTATATAAACTCTGTCAATTCTGCCAATTAGAGTAGACACATATCCACCCAGAAGTATGACAGAAGCTTGTTGATGGCTACCAGAAGGTGTATATATATCTGAACCTGCATGGATTAAAGAAAATCGCAAATGAATTTAAAGTCATGCATCCAGTTTTATTGTCATTAAAGATGTATGCTGTGCAGCCATTTCTCCCTGGAAAAAGAACACATTAAAAGCCCTAAATTACCCCAACATTAATGCCCATGACGACCTCAATGACAGCTAGCTGGCTAACCACCCCTATGTTGGCAGTTAGTAAAGTAAATATTAGCTTTATAGCTTTACTTTACTGATGAATACAGTGGTACTGTTTTATTATGCATAATTTAGTACCATGAATCAAGCAATTTGGTAAGTCGGCCAACAAGTTTTAAAAGAAGATGTTTTCTGCTGGTTGTAAAACTAAGTAAAATATAAAAATATGCAGGGACGTTTTCAGTATCTCTTATTTGTTTGCTCGTGTTAATATACATGGCGATGGACGTGTCATGTTTATTTAGACTGGAACGTCTTCTGTTCTAATCTATTTCTAACCTCACTCAGGTCTTTTTTTTTAATCATTTTATTATTAAACAAAAACTGAAATCCGCAAATAAAATAGAATTGAAAACAAAGCAAAAATGAAACTAATGAGCTCCTCGAGTGAACCCTCAGCGACATTTAAAGGAGGATTTATGTAGGAAAGCTGCAGGGAGCGCCTCACTCAGCACCTCGCGGTCAGCTCATGCTTTAATTACACCCTCGGCACGCAGTTTAAGCCGGCATGTGCAGATCTTCACACCAGGTCAGAGTGGCGCTTTTCCCCGCGGGGCCTCACAGGCTGAACGCTGCCATGCTGGAGTCAGTGGAAAGTGCCTGGCTGGTGGAAACCGCAGAGCTGCTGTAAACAGTGGTCACCAAAGCGTGCCATACAGTTACCACACCCCACAGCTTCCCTCCTCCTCCTCCTGCTGCTGCTGCTCCACCCAGCCTAGCTTTAACATCACCAGTTTCACCCCCAAAGTCTCCTCCTCCTGTTTACTAACAGAGGCCCGATTTAAGGAAATAGACCGTAAAATGAGCATAAGTGCCAGGTTTTCCAAGTCAAAATAATATTTATTCCACAGGCTCAAAAATACTGTGCAGTATAAATATTACAAAACAGAATAAGATGAAAAACACAGAAAGACTTCAGGTGATCAAGCTCTGCAGCAGTTTTCTTTTTATACATCAGAAGCTGTTTTATGATTTCATTCATTAAACCAGCTGAACACGTTAGTGTTGAGCAGAACAAAGTCGGGTTTATATTTCCTATAATAAACGGAGGAATTTGGAGTTGTGGAATTTAAATGTGTCTCATTTTTATTTTGGGCTGAGCTCTGCGGTTAGGAGGGAAACTAAACTGTAATTAGAGCCGCATTAATGAGGCAATTAACTCAGTACCTCATAAAATGTGTACTGTCATGTTCCCAAAAGCTTTTCAACTTTTAAGCTGCTTTCACACATGAAACTTTTTGGGAGAATCAGTTTAGTGCTTTTACTTTTTTCCACGTGTAACACAGCAGGAAGCAATCTGCTCCAAACTACCAGGAATACTCTGCATGGTTTAGGCCACAATCCAACATCTAGGGTGCCAAAATCCCAATAAACGATCCCAGTAAGAAGCTGGGACAAACAGCGTGTTTGTGTAGGAAGACATGCTAACCTGCTAAATAGTCTAAATGAGCTAATGGTGCGTTTGACCAAAAAAATGAACACAACATGGACCATGCGTTCTGTTTGGCGTTTAACATGTCAGTTAAAGTAGCTGCGTTTCTCTTTTCTTTGTGCTAATTTCCTTCATATTTCCTGTGCTGGACTGAGTGTGGGTTTCTCAGACGCCTCCCCTTCTGCAGGGCTTTCTTCTGAAAAACTGATCCTATCAAAATGTGGGTCATGTATGTGGAATAGGTGTACGATGCCACCCTGACCTCTTTGAATGGCAGGCTACAGATGGGTCTGTAAACAGCTTTACATTTAAGTAAACAAAAGAAAATATTCTTTAGGTTTGGACTCGTGAGGTTTTTTTTTAAAATTGTTTTATAGAAAGATCAATGAAGAAAATAACCTGTAGAATAACTGATAATAAAGAGCCCTTATTGTGGTTATGATTACGACTGACTTCTTTTTCAGTTTCTCTGGATTGCAGCGTAACTTCCAAGCAGGAGTTCTCAAACTGTCTCTCTTGACATGCCTCACAAAGATTCCCAACATACATATTTTTATCAGTTAATAAAAAATTAAAAAGTAGCCCTAAAAATTGAGTTTTTTAATTAGTTGTCCACACCTCAGCAGACAAGGGTTGTACCATCTTGTACAGCAAATATATAAAGAAAATAAGCTGTGGAATAACGGATAAATGAAACCCGCAGTGCCAGTCGTGATTCGCTGACTTAGTCTTAATTCTTATTTTAACTTCTCAACTTCCTGGTGAACCACTTTGGCTTAGTCTAAACCAGAACAAGTTACTGGTCTCTCTGTATATACCCAACAGGTCAAAGATGCAATGTAACCCTACCCTGTGTGTGTGAATGTGTGTGTGAATGGGTGAATGACTGATTGTAGTGTAAAGCGCTTTGGGGTCCTTAGGGACTGAGTAAAGCGCTATATAAATGCAGGCCATTTACCATTTACCCTAAAAAAATCCTCATGGTTAATCCTAACTCCAGCCACTTGGTTTTAGTGCCTAAACCTAACCTGCAATTTAACTTGACGCTGACCCAGCAGGTTTTTTCCTAACCCTGGCTGCTTGTTTTATGTGTCTGACCCTAACTGCCTTCGGTTTGAGACGATCTGGTGCTGTTTCTCATTTTACCCACACACCCTGGAGTGGATC
Source organism: Benitochromis conjunctus (assembly GCA_015052645.1). NCBI lineage: Eukaryota > Metazoa > Chordata > Actinopteri > Cichliformes > Cichlidae > Benitochromis > Benitochromis conjunctus. The sequence goes on along the minus strand of VOQK01004565.1, from coordinate 30,732 downwards.
TACTCCATGTCATCCACTTCCTCTGGACCGACTTTCAAGGCTTCTTGTTTTCTTCTACGAAACTCTAAATGGCTCAAATCATTTAAAGTCAGCGGCTGACACGGGGAGAGTCAACAAGACATTTGAACTTTACTAACCCTCACTAAGCACAGTATTTCAGAAACCCTTTACCCCAGTAATATTTTCCCTTTCCTCCTGGGGGATCTTAAGGCATCCCCAGACCTGATGAAATCGATAATCTCTTCAAGGAACTCTTAGTCTACTCCACAATCTTCTCCCAGTTGGGTTTACCTGGAAACCCTGATCAGATGTTTGCACCACCACAGGACCTAAAGTAGTGAGCTCTTCACCACATGTTTAAGGCTGAGCCAACCTAAGAAAGAAGAGCATTTCCTCTTCTGAGGGGTCGCTACCCACAACTCACAGACATAAATGAGTGTTGGAAGAATGGCTGGTCAATCAAAAATGTCACCTTTAGAGTCGGTTTTCTCTTAACCATGATGCTTCCTATGCAACATGCTGATCCACCTCACGCTCCACTTTCCCATAATCCGTAACATTAAAACTTCCTCGCTTGAAGCAATAACTCTCCCTGAATCGTATGTGTTTGAGATAGTTAGAGAACGGCTACTTTAAAGCACGGGTTAGTGTTTAACCCACAAATGGATGCAAGTTAAAGAAACTAAATACACCTTTACCTGCTTTTTCATGTGTGTGTGGAAAAATGAATAACACGATGCAAGTGCTAATTAGATTTTACATTTTAAACGACTGATAATATTTTGTGGTGTTACAGCAGCAGACTGATGTTGAATTTATAGAAGGAAGAACCTGAAACAGCAGAAAACTGAGGGTTAATGTTCAGTCGCTCCTGCGAGGAAACAAACGGTGCAACACAAAGAAAACTTTCCTTGTTCTGGAAACTTATCTGAATCTGAGACACGCCCACAGGCAGATGCTTCTCTCTAACAAAGTAAACAACTGGGTAACATGTTTAGTTTTTGGAGTGTAACATATTAAAGCTTCACAGTTTTTTAAATAGATATAATTTAAAAATGAATTTGGAAATGGTTCCAGTTGAAGCCAGACGTGAGTGATCACGGAGCGGCTTGGCGGCGCTCTTCAGAGGCTGGTTTACTCCCCCATTCACTGTTTTTGAGTTTGTTTTTAGAAGCTGGTAAAGAGCTTTTAAAACTTGTCTTCCCCTCCGCCTGCCAGCAAAGCGCCTACAGTCTGTGTTCAGCTTGATTGTCTCCATCCCACAATGAGTCACAAACAAAAAGGAGGAAGTTTGTGTTCCTTTGGTTGGGGGAATCCATCCTGTGAGAAATACTGACTTTGGGATGAAGCAGAAAGGATGAGGCTCACGCCCTCCGGTATTCCCAAATTGCACTTTATCGTCCACTAGCGCTCTTCCTTCAGCACGTTGTCATAGTTGAGGCTTTGGTGCCTACTTTGGAGTCCATCTTGGCAACCAGAAGTTTAAGTGTGTCTCCGGATGAGCGAATCAGTTCCCGCCCACTGAAACGAAAACGCAGTAAGTTGGAAGTTAGTTGTCGAGCCTTTCACTTTAAAGTGATACCATAATGGCGTGTTTTACATTTCTGCTATTTTCTGTTTAAAATGTTTATATTTAGAGTCAAAAGATTAAAAATACAAACAGTGCTGTGATTTACAGGATACCTAACTCCAAGTTGCTCTCCGATGCAGCCATCGGAGTATGAATGTTAGATTAGAAAGCACTTACATAGAAAGAGCATTTAAAAAAGTGCTTGTGTGAATGAGACAAACTGTCTAAAGCGCTTTGAGCGCTCAGGTAAAGTATCAAAGTGCTATATAAGAACCACTCCATTTACCATTTACGGTCGCAGACACAGTAGCCTTAGCAAGACAGTTCAGGGCTGTATTTAATCCCGAAAACCAAGCGATCCTTCCATAAACTAATAACTGTCATTTTCTGCTGGTCAGGTTTTGACAGATAAAGGTTGATTTTAAGTTTTCTTTAGGTAAATATATTAGTTAGCCTACCTGGTAATGCTAGCATGATCGTTAATGTTGCTGCCAGCAAAAGATAAGATAAGATAAAACGTTATTAATCCCTCAGATGGGTTCCTCCGGGAAATTCAGTAAAATACTACCTGAATGGTCTCTCCGTGACTGAGAAAGGGCTCATTCTTTAAATTATGTTAAAGATCAGTGGGCCTAACAGTGGTAATAAATGTTTAATGCATGAAAAAAAGTTGCTTAAAGGTTATCTGGGACTTTGAGGCAAAAACCTGAAGACAAAATTGACAAAAAGATACTGCCTTTTTTATTTAACAGTAAGTCCTCTGTAGTGAGAAAAGGGCTTAATAAAGTAAAAGTAAGTAACTGATGGTGTTTTTGCTGAGAACTGCCGTCTGTACTTTCACACTCACATGCTATATTCCATCCCGACCAGGCTGACGCCGTTCACAGCCAGGATTCGATCGCCCGTTCTCAGTTTCTGACATTTGGCGGCCGGGGACTCGGGAACAACCGACTTCACATAAATGCCGCTCATTCTCAGCGGTGTTTTCTACATGAAGACATAAAAACAGAACCAAAAAAATGTGATAACTTGGAGCATTGAAGGGATTACAACAAGGGATTACATTATGACAACTACGTTTTTCTAGTTTGGTCCACTGCTTTGGCTCAGAAGACATATTTTAACCAGATCTATTCTTCTGTATGCCCCTCATCTTTGCTAAATATTTTTTCATCCCTGGTGGGAGCAGAAGTTTGCCATGATGCTGTGAACACATTAGAGAGATGGGTAAACAATTTGTTGATTGAAAGTTTGCTGTAAAACTTGCTGTGACACACTGTAGATGACGCCCTGCAGGGAAGCAGAGAAAGTCCTTCTACATTGTGTTGCAGATATTTAAGCTCCCAAGGGGAGGATTTGAATTTTTTTTTTCTGCTAATGGATACAAAATATTCAAAAGTTTAAAAGATGTCTGTCACAAACAACAGATAAAAAAAAAAAAAAAAAAAATAAAAAGAAAAAGAAAAAAAAAAAAACAAATATTTTTCT
>VOQK01004562.1:0-10741 GCA_015052645.1 Benitochromis conjunctus | reverse complement strand
ATTATCATATATGTTGAGTTCATATATTGATTGCCCATTAATAACTTTACTAATCAAACAAAGCATGGGTCACATGACCATTTATTGTGTGTGTGCGTGCGTGCGTGCGTGTGCGTGTGTGTGTGTGTGTGTGTGTGTGTGTATTATGTGATTATATATGTATACACTGTATCATTTGATTACATATATTTTTCTATGTTTACATTTATTTTCAAATCATCTATTTTTGTATGTAGCTATCTCACACACAAAGATCCCCTAGTTAGTAGATTTTTAATCAAGCAACATGTTTTCTCACTTGTTTCTCCCCTTTGTAGCATCAACTAGAAAAATTCATGCTTTGTGAAGATTAAAAATTGACATCTCAAGTGATTTCAGTCCAGAATGTAAACTGACCGATTTATAAGAAAGCTGAGATCAGTAGCCTCCTTGTGCCTGTCGGATCATCAGCATTCTCTCTGTTTGGTATCGGATTTGTGTCACACTGCTGCACTCTTGTGGCTGCAGAGAGCAATGGTCAGTGTTCAATCGTCATGGCTGTATCGTCTGGCATGCATTGGTCTCTTGTTATTGTAAGTGTTTGTACCGTTTTTTAAATTTGTTGATTTTTTTTTGTTTAAAAAAAACACAAAAAGAAGAAGGTAGACTCGTGTTTTTCTCAGGATGTGTAGCAAAGTGAAACACCAAATGGATCTCTCCATTCAGCCTACATCTCAAAGAAGCCGGTATATCCGTCAATCAAACATCAGACAAAAAAAAAAAAGATTGAGTTCCCTCACCAGAATTGAAAGCGCATGGAACAACATGAGCTCTTTCTTTTCTCCTGGAGAACCTCTGCTATTGGACACTTCACATTTCCCATGTTTCCTCATGAACTCTGATCAATCTTACACAACCCAGGACTCATCATACATTCACAGTCTCTTTGCAAATAACGCAAGCCAACATTCTGTACATTAAAGTGCAGCAATGGTAGATGGAGAATTGTGCGTTATTGTACAGTGTTACTTTAAAAAAAAACACAAAAAAAATTTTGTATAAGGAATCTGTTGGTACAAAAAAAATTTAGACTTTTTGTACAGTGGAGAATTAAATAAGATGTATAAGTGTACAGATTGTTTGGAAGAGAGTGCATGTTTCCATACTGATCGACATACTAACTCTGATCTATAAACACGGAGGACATCGCGCGCACACTTCCGACTCTACAGCTGCTAGTTCACACATGGCTGCTGTCTCTTCCTCTCTGTTGGTTGCTGTTTAATGTCTGAATAAACACAAAGGATCAGCGTGAGGCTGTCTGTGTGGGTCTGTGTGTGTGAGAGAGAAATATTACTCCTCTGTGTGTCAGGCTTTAGCACTGTGAGTGTGTTATCTCACGGGCTTGTGTCCTCCTGAGATGAGAGCCAGCTCTCTTGGCCTCCCAGCACTGGCTAGTAGAGGTCCATCTCTGCGTGCACGGCCCGGCTGGATTTATGGAAACACATGCACAGCACAACATAAACAAGCTGAGCAAACCACAAGGCTGTTTCAAGTGAGGTGATTATCAGAGAAACCTGTGTTTCAATCAGTCTGCCAGACTCAAACACCCAGTGCTCTTTCCAGAGTTTCTCCTTTAAGATTTCTTTTTACTGCTGCACTGTAAACAAGAAACTGTGTGCAGCATGGGCTCCACTTCTTGTGTATTTAAGATGTGTGCCCACAAAAAGGACCAGCTTAAAGGTTTTTCACTCAATGTGAGCAATAAAATGTTTATTAAGAGAATTTCTCTTGCTTGCAGCCATTGAGGAGGAAAAGCCACCCATACTGTCCATTTTTGGTTCAAATCTTTGTAATTTATCCAACTTAAATGTCATTCTGAATTAAATCTGTTTTGTTTGTGTGACATCTCCAAATCTAACTATCCAGCGTATGAATGCAAAATATACAAGGTAGTGCTGGCTCCACCTGTGCAAAGCAAAACCATACTAACTTTAAATCTGCCCACTGTCCTCTTCTCCTTATCCCTCTCTTGACCACTTGTTCACTCTGTAATGGCTCTGACCACATCTGTACTCACAGATCAAATAGCAAATCTCAAAATTTGTGTGGCAAACTGATCCAACCTTCACTCTGAGGATCAACACTGCTGATAAGACACACACAGCAGTTCTCAGTGGAAGAGCACATATGTCCAAGCCCAAAGGTGGCACATAGGGTTAAATGCACTCTTAAGTGCACCTTGAATTTGTGCCCCAAGCTGATTGTGAGCAGGGAGTATGGGTTTAAAGTCTTGAGGCTTCCGAGTGAGAACATTTGCTGCAAATGATCAGAACTGTGGTATGTGCTACTGAGCGAAATGAAAAAAAGCAGGAGCCAAACCAACAAAATCTTTGCTCGGCACCTGTCCTACTTGCCAGTTTCTGCTCCCTGGGACTTTGTTCTCTTTCTCCAAATGAAATTCAGACATAACATAGAACGGGAGTGCTGGAAGCAGCGCAGCCCTCCTGACTTGATCTGCCACCCTGCATCCAGATGCTGCAGTCGAGCTCCTTGTTGACAGTCTGACTCTGGGGCATAAATTCATGATGCACAACCTCATTGTTGAATTTGTTGGGGGGGGGGGTTAACTGTAGAGTGTGCTGATGCTTATGCTCTTATGCTGGTGCTCCACCTGTGGGCTTGGAACTGTGGACGCTTCCACTGACAACTGCTGTTTGGTATTTGAGTTCACCAGCAATGATCCTCAGCATAAAAACTGAGTCATGTTAATGCAGAAGTCCAGGTTTCCTCTGTGGGCAAGTTTGAGGTCATTGGTGAGATCATAGAGTGGAGCTTGCAGGGAACCTTTCCAATGTTGCAGGAAAACTGGAAGTGGAGCAGCGCTTCCTAATAACTTAAAGAGGACAGAAGCTAGACTTAAATCAGATACTGTTTTTGATTTCTGTGGGCAGAGCAGCAGAACCTTTTGACTGGACTTTGTATAAGAGGATAAAACAAAAGAATGTCTCAATGTTTAGACTCAAAACCCTCAAAACCATTTCTAGACAGATGGGAAGGACATTTTTTATTTGAAGAGCCATTTTGTCCATTTTAAACAAATCAACAGACTGTGTTTTTCATGTTGATTGTGACTCTGAAGATTTAAAGAGAACATCAACAAAGACTGAAAATATCCCCCACACATACATCAAAAGGCCCAAACCTTTAGCCAGCAGTGCTTGAGGAGATCAGTGTGGTTCTCTGAAAGACTTTGGGGATTTAATAATAAAAAAAAAAGATAAAGACATACTTAGAGGCTTATTCCTGCACATCAAATCAGGAGTTCCACATTACTTTTTTGCAAAGCACAGTTGCAGAAGGTTTTGCTGACAAGCCTCAAGGTTTCAGTGGCTTCAAAGAGCAGCATCATTTATTTAAAGGAATAGCTGAAGCTTCACCTTGAACCAAAAGACAGCTGAGACAACAAACCTTTTAATGTCAATAAAAGGAAAAGGAAAAAGAATAGGCTCAAATGTACAAATTTCACTTGGAGTTTGCTGTGACCCTCCTCCTCATGCAGATTCCCAATCCCACATCCTCCTATGAAAATAAAGATCTCAGACCAGAAGTGATACTACTGGATCTCAGATCTCAGACCAGAAGTGATACTACTGGATACTCTTACATACTACTGTTTATCTACTGTGGCTAGAACAAACATCAATGCTACAATCACCATTTAAAATAAACACCATCAAAAGCTCTTTTGTTCCACTCTATCATAACTTCAGATTGTAACTGTTAATATTCAGTTCAGTGTCTCCTTCCGAGTTTCAATTAGACTAGGTTGGAGACATTTTTTATTAGAAAACAAATTAAATCATTTTAGATGATATAATTCATTTCATAAGTTACTTAAAAACAGCTTAATAAAAGGTAATGAAAAAGGGGAGATGCTAACTAAAAGAGGCCCTAGCCTGATTCTTTATTCTGTTCAATTCTGTTTTATTTATATGAAGCAACAGTTGCCTCAAGGTGAATTATATTGTAAGGCAAAGATCCTATAATAATATAGATAAAACCCAACAATCAGATAAACCCCTATGAGCAAGCACTTGGCAAAAGTGGGAAGGGAAAACTCTCTTTTAACGCTTTAACAATTGCCGCAACCAATTGTGAGAGGAGGAAGTCAGGACAAAGACACACTGTGAAGAGCAGCAGAGATTAATAATAACTACTCATTAAATGCAGAGTGGCGTATAAGCACATAGTGGGTGAAAAAAAAGTGAGTGAAGAAGAAACACTCAGTGCATCATGGGAAGCCCCCAGCAGCCTAGTCCTATTGCCCTTTAACTAAGAGAGGATTCAGGGTCACCTGATCCAGCCCTAACTACAAGCTTTATCCTAAAGGAAAGTCTTAAGTGTAATCTTAAAAGTAGAGAGGTTGTCAGTGTCACAAATCCAAACTGGGAGCTGGTTCCACAGAGGACAGGCCTGAAAGCTGAAGGCTCTGTAAACTAGCAGTCTGAAAGCAAAGCGCTCTATAGAGCTGATACGATATTATGAAGCCTTTAAGATAAGATGGGGTCTGATTATTCAAGAACTTGTATGTGAGGAGAAGGATTTTAAATTTGATTTTGGATTTAACAGGGACCCAATGAAGAGAACGAGAAATCTGCTCTCTCGTTCTAGTCCCTGTCAGAACTCTGGCTGCAGCGTTTTGGATCAACTGAAGGCTTTTCAGTGACTTTGTATCCTGATAATAATGAATTACAATAATCCTGCCATAAAGTAATAAATGCATGGACTAGTTTTTTAGGTTCAGTGTATCACCTCAGCTTCCTGTAAATCTCTGCTATTGCTGCTGGCTCCTCTGATACGAGCCGTCAGTTGGGTAACCTGTTGTTCGAGTCTGTGCAGCTCATCGTGTCTCTGGGACAGAACGCCTGACTTTTCTGAAGCCTTAACTGTTATTTTTAACTAGAAAAGGAAACAAGGTTAACAAAAAGAAAGAAAGAAAAGCCTGAGGCATGAATGAAGACACTGTATTTACTTCTGTTACTTTACATTGATGATCCATTTGCTATTTTATTTTGAGTGAAGCAGAGCTGCAGTCAACAAAACAAAACCGTGATGAGAATTCTGTCAACTGCTACAGTTTAGTGCACCACATCAAAGCAAAGCTCAGAGTCAGAGGTGAGCTTTTTTAATAAGGATTATGAGCACCCACATATATTTTCATATTCACATGAATTTATCAGCAGTTTTTCTGTTCTTTTGGGGGTTTGTTTTTTTTTTTAGTTTTTTGAAAGACTAAAATTGAAAGTGTACTCCAGAGTTTTTTGCTCATTTCAGACTGAGATGGTGTTTAATCAGAGGTATGAATGGAGTACTCATCGAGAGCACCCAAACATTTCCTGGTGAACCTTGGATCACGTTGGCCTGCTGTGACCATGCCAGAGTCCACACATCAGTCTCAGTCACCTGCACACACACTTATAACATTTCTAGAAGTCATATAGTAAAATAGTCAATCAAAGAAAAAGAAAGGAGAGAGGAGAATAGAATATGGAAATGTTCTGCTTGTTTCATACTGTTCTAGCACATGTTCATGAAGCATAAGTAATGAGAATGTTTATGTGTGAAGCGGTTTCACAGGAGATTTCTCTGGATGTTTAAGTATAAACACTCTGCAGCTATTGTTGTGGGTGTCTGGCCTCTTACATCTGTATGTACTGTATATGAATGATGTATTACTGGTGCACTCATAGAAGCAGTACACAACTGAGTGAACAGATAGGCTAGCTAGTAAGTCCCAAACTGTTGGATTTTTAATCTAGATAACTTTGAGGTGACATATGTCAATCGATGCTGTGCCTGTTTCACTCTTTAAATCTATCTTGTGTTAATAATAGGCATAATATCACCTTTTTTTCTGTAGTTTTACATATAGTTATGGTTACAGACTGCCCATGCAGTCATATTTTGAGTATAAATCATTTGCTAAAAAACAAACAAACCCATAGTTATGGCAGTATTATCAGTGAACATGATTCTTCTGGCCATGATAAATTCAGCAGTCAGTTGTTTTGTGAGAGTGGTTTAGGACAGAGTCCGAATTCCCTCCCTGTATTACTGCTTCAGCCCATCCCTCCTCTGAGACTTCATAAGCTGTGATCAGTAGCAGTGGAGTACTTTGTACCTGCATATAAATTCTAACTGAAAGCACAGTGATTATTTTTGCCTAACAAAATGAAAGGTTTACACTTTACCTCTTTTAAATGCAGCTTCTTCATTGCGATTCAAAGTCTCCCTTACTGTGTCGCTTTGCAGCGCTTAGCTCTGCAGATAGATGATGAATCTTTGTCCAAGCTTTACATAACTCACTGTCTCTGCTCCATGTAATGACAGCACACCAGAGTCACCTGGGCTCACATCAGGCTCAGTGTGATGGGACCCCGGTGACTTCTGAGACTGCTCCAGTTTCCTGTTGCTGATCAACACAGCCTGCTCCAAACTGTGAGTCAGACTACCATTATCCTCTATGACTGTAACCAAGGCCATTAGTAAGCACTACAGCTGGGGGACTTACATGCACGCGATATATACACAGCTTTCACTACACAAACATTTTGTAAACATAACTGTATTTGCCCACTAGAAGGACCCATGGCAAAAAGGACTTACTACCCTCCCTCTCTCCAGCATCCTGATAATTTAAGATACACAGGAAACTGCATATTGTGTCACCTGACTTTTTTGTGTGTGTTTGTTTTGTACTGGGTTTTGCCCAAAGCCCAGTACCCCTAAACTACAGAACAATATGCTTCCAACAACTTCATTAATCTGAAGCTTAGTTAGGAGTGTAAGCTCTGTAAGCAAAATAGCCAGGTCTTAAACTGGATTAAACTGGATTGTGTTAAAGTTTCCGTGGACAGCAACATGAGATCATAATGCAGAGGAATGGGTTTTAAGGAACATAAATAATTCACTTTTGTTGCTGAGACTCGACTGCAGCCAGTAGATGGTGGCCGATAACTGGACTGTTTGAAAGGTGTAGACCAAAGATAAAAATATAGATGTGATGCTAAATGGATTTTTTTTCTTTTCTCTGTGCCACACTAGCTTGTTGCCTCTGTTTTCAGTCCAAAGAAAAGAAAGGCAAAGGAATGCATGAGTGCATCCGTTAAAGACGAAGCTGTGACATTACAGCTCTGGTGCTCTTGCAGCGAGTGCTCAGGAGATCCTGGTGTTTTCTGACATCCCTCTGAGGCTGCACCCTGGCACAGAGGAAAGCAACACATAATATCCCAGAGAGTTGATTCTATTCACCACATTGTGTTTTTCATCTTATGTGCTGTTTGTTCATACTCATGTACCAGCTTTAGGCAGTTTTTGATAAAGTGAGTTAAAATGTCTTGACCAGTGATCCAGGTAAGGATGAGCATGTTCATCCGGTTTTCAGTGGGAGAAAATGCAACGCCTGGATCAACGCCCTTAACCGACTTTCTGGGATTTCATCATCTGGATGATTGAGCTTGCATCAAGATAACACAAAATATTAGCTATTAACTTTAACTGTAACTTAAACAAGCACATTCTTATGTGAAAAAAAATTCTGTAATAATAAATAAATAAATAAAACAAGGTTTAAATTGAAGTCAGTGTAAGCCATAATACACAGCTCAAACAAGTTAAAGGAACACTTTGAAAACACATCAGATCTCAGTGAGAAAAAAAACATGCTGGATATCTATGCTACCAACTCAAAAATGTGCTTGTATTCATGTCTGACAACATCAGGGCTCCTAATGAGATGACTGATGGTGCCCTGGGGGAATCTCCTCCCACATCTGGACCGTCTTTTAAAACCTCTTAATATTAAATACTTTAGTATTTTATTTTTTATATTTTAGTATTTTAGTATTATTATTATTATTATTGTTATTTTCTTTCTTTAATATACCTGTACACTTTCTATATGTTCATGTAAAGCTGAGGAACATGAGCATAAGAATTTCATTACAGGTAAATGCTGCTACACTGTTTGTCTGTATATGACAATAAAACTTGAAACTAATGGCATTCAGGATGCTGTTGCCTGCCCTGTAGAAGTTTGTGCATCCTTCCATGGATATGCCTCCCCTGACCATCACTGACCCACCACCGGTCAACCGGGGCCTTTCTCTGTGGCGTTTGCATGTTCTCCCTGTGTCTTTGTGGGTTCTCTCTAGGTACTCAGGCTTCCATCCACAGTCCAAAGACACAAAGTTAGTAAGGTTAGGTTAACTGATAACTGTAAATTGTCCGTAGAGGTGAATGTGAGTATAAATGGTTGTCTGTCTCTCTGTGTTAGCCTTGAGACAGACTGTTAGCTGTCCTGTCGTTCGCCCTGTGGTGGGTGGGATAGGCTCCAGCCTAATTGTATTGGATAAGTGGAAGAAAATGGATTGGACATTATTTTTTGCAGTGATTCTTGAAAATAACATCTCAGCCAACAATATAGGTGTTTTTATTAGAATTGCCACATAGAAGAAAAATCAACCAAGATACCTGACATTATTTTATGAATAAAACTGTGCTTCAAAATTCTAAGAAAGATGCTAATAAAGAATCTAATAACTCTTCCAACTCCTATTTAATCTTTATATTTTTTCCCACATCAGTCATCTGTTTTCTTTTTTTAAACAAAACTTTATAAAGCTGACATTTTGGAATGTTCACCTGCAAAAAAGGCTGATGAACCAGAACTAATCAAACCTTCACAGTTAAACAATCTCTACATATTTGTATCAGTGCTAACTTTCATAAGTTGATATTTGTACTTCATAATATACACAGATTCTTTCTTTTGCCTCCTGAGTCTTTAAAACTGCAGTTACTGCATGTTCAAGACCTTTGCACAGGCTGTCTGCCTGCAGGTTTAAGCCCTTTAAACACAGAACAGATTGCAGCCCTAATTATAAAACTAAGGCAGAAAACCATAAGGAACAATCACACAATTTGTTTGTCATTTTCAAGTTTTTCCGTTTCTCCCAGCAGTAAACAACAATAATGTGCTGTGACATAATTACCTGAATGAACACAATATGAATCCAGATAAGCAGCAAAAAATTGATTTCTATATTAGCCCAGTGATTCCCAAATGCTGTGCTGTGAGGCACGCTCAGGTGGAGTGCACAATTTTGTAACTATCATATATTGTCACTGCAATATACAGCTACAAGAAAGTGTAAGGAATGAATGTTTCTATTATTTTCTTTCTATGCACTCTTTCTCGTGCAAATGCTCTTTGTTTTATGCTCCTCTAAAACAAATAAATCCTAAAGAAATGCTTCTGTCAATTCAGCTCTTTGAGCAGTTGTGGAATGATGGGAGTGTGTGACACATACAAGGGCTGAACTAACTGTCAGTGAGGAGGTTATTAAGGAGGAAAAGAGACATGTTTCTTGTTTGGATCAAATCACAGCTGAACAGCACCAAAGAAAAGATTACATTTTACTGATTTATATCAACAGCCAGTTGAAGCTGTTCAACGGGAGTGGCAAGGAAGTTAAAGAAGCACTTAAAAGCCAAATAAACTGAACTGAAATGAATACATTTTTTTAAAGAATAGCAAATATAATACTAATTAAAACTCATATATGATTTTTTTATTTGTCAGAAAATTCAATAATCACTCCATTTTCAAAAAAAATTGAATTGTTCAGACTTTAAAGGGTTAAATTACAGCTTATTGGACTTTTAAGAATAAAAATGAATGCCTACAAACAGCCCAACAAAGAGAACAGATTAAATGAAAAATGTTTGAACACCCACCAAACTGAAAATTTAAATTTCCAGACTTGAAGAATATTATTTATTAAAATAAGAAGCCAACACTGATCTCTACTGAGTGTTTGTGTTCCCTTTCTTCACAGGGTTGCTGGTTCTTGTCAGTTGGTCCTACAATATCTGATCCTCCTGCTACGTATGACTACACACAGAATCTGAACACCTGTGCCCTTTGAACAGCCCCTGAAATACACGGTTTCAGTGCATACTTGTATACAGTGGCTTCCACATTTTGTCACATTACAGCCACAGTCATGAATCAATTTTATTGGAATTCCACGTGAAAGACCAATACAAAGTGGTGTACACGTGAGAAGTGTTTCTTTGCAAAACAGCTCCAGCTCAGTCAGATTAGATGGACAGCGTTTGTGAACAGCACTTTTCAGATCTTGCCACAGATTCTCGATTGGATTTAGATCTGGACTTTGACTGGGCCATTCTAACACATGGATATGTTTTGTTTGAAACCATTCCCTTGTTGCCCTGGCTTTATGTTTAGGGTCGTTGTCCTGCTGGAAGGTGAACCTCCGCCCCAGTCTCAAGTCTTTTGCAGACTCCAAGAGGTTTTCTTCCAAGATTGCCCTGTATTTGGCTCCATCCATCTTCCCATCAACTCTGACCAGCTTCCCTGTCCCTGCTGAAGAGAAGCACCCCCAGAGCATGATGCTGCCACCACCATATTTGACAGTGGGGATGGTGTGTTCAGAGTGATGTGCAGTGTTAGTTTTCCGCCACACATAGCGTTTTGCATTTTGGCCAAAAAGTTCCATTTTGGTCTCATCTGACCAGAGCACCTTCTTCCACATGTTTGCTGTGTCCCCCACATGGCTTGTGGCAAACTGCAAACGGGACTTCTTATGGTTTTCTTTTAACAACGGCTTTCTTCTTGCCACTCTTCCATAAAGGCCAACTTTGTGCAGTGCACGACTAATAGTTGTCCTATGGA
>VOQK01004560.1:0-19522 GCA_015052645.1 Benitochromis conjunctus | reverse complement strand
ACAATTTTTTAAAAAGTAATTAGATTACTGTTACTTTCCCATAAGCACGATGCGTTACTGCGTTACTAAACCATGATTTTGTTTGTGAGAGAGTCTCATGACCATGATGTACGAGTGTGCAACGTCCGTGGCAACAACAGACGTGTGCAGATCAACAATGGATAATATGGAGTGCATGAGAGAGTACTCACATTACTTTGAGTTTGATTCCATAAAAAGTGACAAAAACATTAGCGTCCACTGTACACTCTGCTTGAGAAGAAAACGTCTTTCTACAGCGAAAAATTAAGCACCGAGCACGCTGCCACAGGAATCTGAAATTCACAGAGAAACCCCCGGATCCCCCCACTGACATGACTGCTGTGGCACCGGGCAAACCTCCACCGGCTCCACTCCTGCTAAACAGGTGAAAATAGACTTAAGAGTGACAGGACTTAGCACCGATGAATCTGTGATTATATTTATTTTTTGCTGTGTTTTACTTGTGTTTTATTTGAAAGAGTGAGTATAAACCCCCAAATTATTTTATTTTATATGATATGCAGAAAATAGGTTTAAATGCTAAACAAATTTCTTCAAGTCAGAGACTGTTTCATATAATTCAATTTTTGCTTGATGCAATGTGCATAAAATTAAAAGATTAAAACCAATAAGACAGTTTTTAAAAAGAGACTTTTTTATTTGATCCAATTTTATATGATTATACAGAAAAAAATAGAATTGGGCTGAAAGGTCTATTGCTTTATTTCAGGTTGTGTATCATGTTTATTAAAAGTAACTGAGTTATAAAGTAACTAATTACCTTTCAAAATAAGTAATCAGTAAAGTAACTGGATTACTTTCTGGGAGAAGTAATCAGTAATAAGTAACTAATTGCTATTTTAAGTAACTTGGCCAACACTGTTCAGAGGTAGACTTGCTGCTATGTGCTGGTTCTGATCATTGTCCTGATGCATAACCCAAGTGCTCTTGAGCTTCAGGACATGAACTGATGACCAGAATTCATGGTTGCATTAATTACAGCAACACTACACTACACTACCACCACCTGTTTGACTGTTGGTATGATGTTGTTTTTATGAAGTGCTGTGCTAGTTTTCTGACAGCTGTAACACGACTCAAACCTTCCAAAAAGTTCCGCTTTCGGTTCTTCAGTCCAAAGAATATTTTCCCAAAAGTCTTGGGGATCATCAAGATGTTTGGAGGTTTTTTTTGGCAGATGTGAGACGATCTTGTGTGTTTTTTCACATACAGCTCCGGTAGTTTGGTTTAGTATTTGTTAGTTATTTAATGAAATAATAAATAATGAAACATTTGAAGTTGTGTTTGAATAATTTTATTTTATTGCATTGTGTCCTGATTTATGAAAAAATAAGGTATCAAGCCATTGCCATGACCGTAGCGGTGCAGACTGAGAATAAAGAAGTATCTCCCTTCAGTTTGAATTCATTCCACCACTCCATCACAGAGTAACCGCAGAGAGACTAATAACCATGATGCTCATATCTACACCTATCATCCATGTCTTTAGATTTTGAAAGAAAACCAGAGCAACTGAAATTACCCACACCACAAACCCACAACCTGTGAGCAGTGATGTACCTGTACTAAACACTACACCATTCGTTTATGGCACTAATGTGTCTTTTTTTAGGAACTTTGTGACCCAAAGGTCTCTGTGAAAGACAGCAGCCAGTAGAATAAAGTGCCATCTAACATTGGTGATTAGGTCACTATAATCAAATATACAATATCCATATTTGCATACATGTTAGTACAACTGCTATTTGAATCTTATGCATCTTGTATTCTGGCTTGAGAGACGAAAGTAAAGGTTAGGTTAATGCAACATTATGACACTGCATCTCTCTCTACCATGACAGACCTGATCCCAACATTTCAGCCAAATTAAAAAATTCTCCCTTATGCATGTGCACACTGACAGCTGTAGACAGCAACAACCACTAGGCTGCATTTTTATTGCACTTTTTAGTCTGCTTACAGAATGCATGCATAGTTGGTGCCCTTTAAGCGCAGTGGTTATAACAAATTGGTGGGTAAGGAGAAATCGGCACATAGCCATACATACACACAGCCTGAGGAAATTTACAGCCCTAGACCTAGACAAGATCGAAGAGACATGCTTGAAACTAATGATGCCAGGACAAGTGAACGCAATATAACCAAATAGCAAAGCCAAAACAAGATACACGAGAACTATCCTTTAGTAAAACAGACGGTAATGCAAAGATATAACCTTGAAACAAGAAGACTAACACCAGAAGAAAATAATTCTATAAACAAATAAAAGTGGAGAAATACAACAGGGACCATGAAGACAACAGATCCAAATGATAGTCGAATCGTGACAGTGAACTGGCAAACCCTATTTGTCAAGAATTGTGATTCGGAGGAAGTCCTGAAGTAATCATTACCCAAGAGTAAAAAGTGAGTCAACATTTCATTCATTTCATTGCCACGCACCTCAGGCACAATCAGGCTCAGGGAGGGCAGCCATCTGCTGCAACCATTTGGGGTGAGAGGAAAGAGAAGTGAGGCAGAACAATGCTTATTAAGAGATTCATAGTTAGCTACAAATTAGCATTCATCGGTGTTTCTTAAGCTCTTTTTGAATTATTCCATAGTCACTGCAAAGTTAAAAGATCAAGCTATTTGAGTAGGAATGAGACAATTTGAATTACATACCTGTGATTTAATCTCAGTGCTTATGGAGCAACCACTGCAAAGACAAAAATCTCAGTATTATCAGTTAACTATCTGCAGAAATATTACATCCTGTCTTTACAAAGCTGGACAGGAATGCCATTGAGTGCCAAGCTGACAATCACGCGAAGACAAAGAAGCTGCTGCATGAGTCATTTCTCAGCAGGATAAAGTGAGAAAGCTGTCCACGGCCCGCCTGATCCTCGCATTAAAATATCACTGAGCCTTCAGAGGAGTACAAGGTGTAGAGCAGATTTTAAAATCCTTCATCTCTCAAAGAACCGGATACGTTTCCTTTGATCAGATCAGCAAATCTCCCACAGCTCACAGCCATGGAGGACTGAAGCTCATCTAAAGGCACAAGGAAAGTTCTGTCGCTTGATATATACAGTAGGTGGGTGTTACTTCAATCCAGCTATTTTCTTAACCACTCATCCAAATCAGGGTTGTGAGAGCGCCAGAGTCTAACCTGGCTGTCAAAGGTCAAGAGGCCGGGCACAAACTCCACACAGTGAAGGCTGGAGTAGGTGTGGGTGTGCCACTGTGTGCGAATACCAGGCTCACTCAAGTTCACTCAAGTTCGAAAATGCATTATTGTGAAATACTGCCTGTAAGTAATGTACGTAACACAGGAAAAAACAACAACACATTTTTCTGATACAGTAATCCCTTTTTGCCTGATAATGTATGTTTTGTTCACTTTGATGCATATTCCTCCGGTTAACCTCTAGCCAACAAAAAGAACAATGGACATCTTTTCATATTATTCCTTGTAAGTGATTGATACAGCAGAGGAAGGAGACAATGAGATAAGGGCAGGAGTATCAATCATCATTTGCAGAAGGTCATCGGTGTGGACATTGAAACCATTTCGTCCCTTTACTTGAGTTTTAAATTTAGCCTCCTGTCGGCTTCAGTCTGGATATTATGGCAAAAGATCCCTCTTTCAGTAATTAAGTTGACCTTCAGGATGCTGATTATTCCCCTACGCGTTCTTGTATGGGTTGGCTGTATGTTAATGCAGCCGTATTATGCAATCCAATTGATTACACCTTCGTAATTAGTTTGACCTAGCTCAGTAACGTGTTCATGTTCAGCCAGGAAATACACTTAAGACCAATGCTATGAAAAGTGTCTAACATATAATGAAAACAACAGTAGCCCCTTGTTCCTAATGACTATTTTCATGCTCTTATCTACCATCTGCTGCACTGACAAGGTGTTGCCTCTCCGTGATGCTTAATTATGTCCTGTACAGTGGCAGAAATGCATTAGTGGAAGTGCTGTTCCCCGGTTCATGCACTGAACTCCACCTTTTAATGCCGTTCAGCTGATTAAACCGTTGCTTAAAAGTTAATAAAAGTCGAGCATGCCTTTTCTACCGTTGTGCACCCCTAGCTTCATCCACCATTAAACATTTTCGTTGTTGCCTAGCAGCAAGAAGGAAGACTGATTATGACAGAGACCTCTAATCATTCCCTTTACTCGAGTGACATTCAGAAAGTGCTTGAAAGCAAATCCTTTTGAAATTAATTCAGTCTCAGCACTTACATTTACTTCACATATTGTATGCCTGCATAGCAATTCTGGCTCTGTTTTAAATCTTGCAAATATAGGCATCTTAGATTGTGGCAAACACAAGCTGTGAAGTGATAGGATAAACTTTTAAGCAACAAGCCTGCTTACGTAGATGAATGGGAAGAACATGACAGCATGATTGGCTTTCTCCTTCTGGTTTCGCTGTTTTAAAGCAGATGATTGGCTTCTGGAGTTTATTGGCAGTAGTGGTAGTTGTCCTACAGTCACCAGCTGATGGAATAATTTCATGTATATATATTAAGGATTCTTGAACTGGTTTCTCGCTGATGTAACTTGACTGCACTCATACTAACTTCAAGGTAAGTCAAATATTTAGTCGTCTTTTACCTCAGTTGTGTTACATGGTGCATTATCTTGCTGGAAATGCCATCAGCCGATGGGTACACTGTGGTCATAAAGAGATGGAAGTGCTCAAAAACAATATTGCTGTGTTTAAGCAAGCTCAGTTGAAGCTTATTTAAACTCCACTAACAGCCTGGAGCATTAATACAATACAAGCTAATATGGACTCATGGTTTCATGTTATTTATATTAAACTCTGCAGCAGAAATTCAAACTAATCAGACCAGGTAAGATCTTTCCTATGCCTGTTTGTATTGTAGCTTTCCCATTCTTAGTGGAACACGGTGTGGTCTTCTGCTGCTATAGCCCACATGTTTCAAGACTCAGTGTGTGGTGTGTTCACAGATGCTCTTCTGCATACTTGGCTGTTAATTACCAGTTATTTGAATTACTGTTGCCCTCCTATCAGCTTGAAACAGTCTAACCATTCTCCTCTGACCTCTGGCATCAAAAGGCATGTTCACCTAGGGACCTCCATCTCCCTGGATATTTTCTCTTTTCCAGGCAATCCTTTGTAAAACCTATAGGTGGTGGGAAAACATGTCAGTCAAGCTATTGACCGACATGCTAAGTTAGTATAAAGATGTCTGCAAAGAAATATGCTCAGAACTGGGTAACTATACAGTAGTGAGCTCATGCTTATTTGCCTTGATATCAATACTGCTGAAAAAATCTCTATGAGTCATCTGAGTTTCCTGAGTGGATTTCCTGCTGAACTAAACCTTAGTATGAGAACAGTTCTAATACGTTGGTGCTTGGCAGGTGGCAGACAGTGTATAATGAAAACAGCTGCCAACTGCATTGGAAAATGACACAGAGGAAGGCTGCAAGAGTGCCTATGTGCTGTAAAACCAAAACAAAGAGCTTGAAGGGTGCTAAAAGTGACAATTTTCATATGCAATCAGATAGCATTAAAAGGTTTCTACCAGCTCTAAGTTTACCTTCTAGCCTACAATATATTAAATGGATGTAGACATGACTCTGTCTGTGCTACACTATAACCTTCACACATACGAGGTGGTGCCAGGCTATGTTATTGCAAAATAGAGCCCAAATGACATGATTTTTAAGACTGATATTGATATTTGATGATTTAAAAATTGGATATTCTAAAAAAAAAAACAGGTAATAGTTTTTCTGTCAGACTCACAAAACAAACAGATTTCACTAATATTTGCTACTGTGTGTACAGTTATTCATTTACTCGTCTTCTCTCTGTCCGACTGCTCGGTTCACCTGATTGTTGTTTTTGTGGATTTCCAAACACATGTTGCCAATAGGGACGTTTCAGAGTGCCTGAAATGGCTGAAGGGTGTTTCCCTTTATTACCTTTTAAATTTTCATTTACCAGCCATTGCAAATGCCAGTACAAGTTAGTACAAGTTAGCAAATAGCTAACTGGCTCGCCGATAAACCAGAGTCTGGGGCAACTGGCTTGGCAGTGATTGAGAAGTATCCTACATTTCAACATGTTGGAAAGCCAAGCGATATGCTGAGAGACTCTGCAGAGTCCATCTGCAAACTGTATGCAAAAGTGTTGTGCCAGCCCCTCCCTTAGTTTTGTGGTTGATTTGGTCAAGTACAGTAAACCTTGACTTCATCCTCACCCTGTTACACTCTTAAAACTGTGATCTCATTAAGCTGATCACAGTAAATGTCATTTTTTAATTTTTTAATTTTGTTGGTTTTCTACAGACAACAGATGAAAGTGTGGTATAGTGGTATAGTGCACAAATGATTCAACCAGGAACTTCATTACATCAACAAAGAAACCCTAACTCTCCAATATTGATTAACAAGCAGCTACTAACTGTTAACTATGCTTGTCATGCTAATTATGGGGCGGGGTGGCTCAGTAGGTAGAGTGCTCGCCCCTGGATCGGAAGGTCGACGGTTCGAATCCACCCAACGGCTACCCTGAGGTACACTTGAGCACCGTACCGTCCCCCACATACTGCTCCCCGGGCGCCAGATTGGTGGCTGCCCACTGCTTCACTGAGTGTGAATGGGTTAAATGCAGAGACTAATTTCCTACGGGATCAATAAAGTATACATTATTATTATTATTATTATCTCCATATCACAGTGCATCAGCTTATCAAGATCTCTACTAAGCTGCAAATATGAGGTCAACCTTAACTACACTACTCCCTTAATGACACAGCAATGCATAATATAACACACGCTCCAATGTGCGCTTGAAAACATCCACACTGCTTCAGCTGCTGTTTTGTTTACATGGTGCTGTTTCTGCTATGACACCACTATATTCAAGACAAACTATCTGCTTTGCAAAAACCCAACTCGAAGCTGTGCTGTGGAATCTCACCATCAATTATTCCTGAATTTCCTTAACCCCAAAGTCACCACTGCAGAAGTGACAACTCAGTCGTACTGGCTAGTTGTGAGCAATCATTCAAAACATCACATGCTCTGAAATGACGACACTACGCTGCTGATTCAGTCAACGAGGCAGCAACCAGATCATGGATCTGAATATAGATATTTCATCTTTGCTGGATGCCTCCCCTTTGATAGTCTTATGCATATTCATTAGCCGTGATATCCACCAGAAGGTTATTATCCATAAATGTCACTCTGTAATTAATTAATCCTGTCTGCTGGTTGCTCTCCCCGCTTCATTAATGAGCCAAGTCTAGCTGATTGTATTCATATTCATGTGTCCAAATATACAGCTCTATTTCAGATTCAGATGCCAGAATATTTCACTTCATTAGCAGCAGGAATCGCCGGAGGGCCATTTGACAGGCAGGATCTGCATTCTGAGTTTCCTGTCAGCAGTGTGCTCAGGATCCCGTTTGTCTGTTTGGGTTGTTACAGTAATGAGGGAACACATGGCTCTGGAGTCAAAAGTGAGGGGAATCTCTTGGTCAATGAGGCAAAGTTTACTCACATCGGAATGAGAATCACCTTCGATGGGTAATGCGGTCCAAGGAGACGCTTATGGGGGTAATTTTGTGCTGTTTAGCAAATTGATTTTTAAAGCTACCCTAGAGGCACATCTATTAATGTTGGTTTGAGTTTTAATAAAAATCCAATATGAATTTGCACAAAGCCGAGAGGAGTAACTCTGGCACATTAGGCTAATAGAGAAGAATACCGCAGCTTACGAATGGCTTGCAAATAGTTTGACATTTACCCTGCCATGCACTCAATTATTGGCTGAGAATTTTATCCTTAGGCTCTGCTCAGTTATGCATGGTGCTTTCTGCAAATGGTAATAATCTATATGGGCTTTAAGGGAAACAGTAACACATGCCCTGCTGATATGTGGCCAAAGTGTGTGCTTAGCAGCATGGCTCAGCGCTACGAGAGATAGCATCATAATTGAAAAGTCACATGTCAAATCCCCCAACATTGTCTGGATGTAAAGTGTTCTCGAGTAAAACACTAAACCACTCGTCGCGAGCTGATAGGAGCATGAGCAAAATATATAAGGCATCAATGTAAATTGAAATACTTGAGTGGAAGGATTCTTTTGTGTTTCCCAGGGCTTCTGATTTAAATCACCTGCAGCTGGGTCTCTTATATTAAACTACAATCCCTCAGCAGTTTTTGAAAGCCACTGAGTGAACCGCTTTGCTAACTTTAGGAAAAAGCCAACTGATAATAGAGATGAGCAGCTGGTGCAATACACTTCATTAATGACACTTAAACGAAAGAAAAGGACTAAAAGAAGCTTCAGCCAACTTGGAGTAAAACTGAAGCATCTGGCTGATTAAAACGTTTCATTATGAATTGGTATTCGGGCTAAATGCTAACCTCAACAACCTGCTAATGTTTCTCAGACCTTAGTTTTGAGCATATAATAAACAAATTAAAGCCAATTTAGAATATCTTTATGATTGCTGCCATCTACCTCAGCTGGAGCTGATGAAGATTTTTGCATTATGTAATGCAGGGTGAAGCCAGGACACTGGACACATTTAGGGAACAAATAACTACGATGCATTACAATTATTATCATTGATAAAGTTACTAACATTAACTATAACTATAACTAAAGCGACCAATTCAGTTTTGTGAAAAACTAAGTACACCCCTACTGTTTCCATAGAAACTAAGATGGTAAGTAGCAATAAGGTGCTGCCAATCAAAAGTCCTTGATTAATTTATTGTTGTACATGTGAACACTGCAATAAATGCTATGGCAGTTTGCTGGTCTGGAGAATTCAGGTGTGTGTAGTGGACATCCGGGGAAATCCATCTGAAGAGAGTGCAATGCTCAGAGAAAGTGGGAAAAAAATGTAAGAGCTGCATCTCAGACTCTGTTAGACTCAGGCAGCATGTGAACTGTTAAAGTTCATGACAGTACAGTTAGAAAAAGAGTGAACAGGTATGGCTTGTTTGGACGAGTTGGTCATACGACGTAACTTTGCAATGTTGTATCTGAATAAACCACAAGACTTCTAGAACAATGTCCTTTGGAGAGATGCGATTAATGTTGAAATGTTTGGGTATCATGCAAGCAGGACAATATTAAATAATGAAGGCTAGGCAGGGTATGTTTTTTGTGTCTGCCTTTTTGATACCAGGGAATGGGAACAGATAGGAGGTCGGACGTGAATGGATGGGACGATTCGCAGCAGACTGCCATGTTGGTCCTGGGAGAAGATAGCCATAATAATCTTTTGTTACTGTCACAATGTATAAGCTGTACAGCCTGTTCCAGGGTTATCCTTTTTGTGAAGCAGACCTCTGGTTCACACAGAGGTCCAGCGCTGTAAACTTGTCATTTCAACTGCTGAAGCAAATTAAACCTTTTTAAAAGACAGATATTTCTCCTGAATTCCTTCTGAAAAATTTGAACATGACAGGTACCAAAGTACTCTAGAGTCAAATGTAGACAATCTGTCTTATAGATAAAGCCTGACATATGCAACCGGCCTCAACCTGATTGAAATGTTAGCTAAATAAAGCTGCATATAAACCAATATTGCAAAGAACAGTGAGGCAAATTTCCACCACAGTGATGTGAAACACTTATAAAATCATACAGAAAATGATTATCTCAAGCCATTTCTGTTAAATGTAGTTCTACAAGCTACTGGGGTGTACTCTTTTTCACATGGTTGTACATAGTGTTAGAGTGGTTTATCCTGATGTAAAACATGACCGAATGATGACTTCTGCTTGTATGGAAATAATACCTATGTTACAACAGCCATAACATAATGTGAAGACTGCAACAAGAGTTTGTAGAAACATTGTTTTTTTTTTTTTGTTACTTAAAATCCTCACATAAAAATTTATTCACACCCTGTCAGGTGTAGACAATTGTCAGTTAAGCCTTGGCAACATCCAGAGACTGACACTGCAAGGTGAGTAGGGGTTGCAGTGGGGCAGAACACCTATAAGCCAAAAGCTGAGGCTTCTGCTCTAAGTGCCTGGGTACAATGACAGTGAGGTTTAATATCCTAATACGGTCAACACTGTTTGGTCTGTGAGCTCAGCAGCCCCACTCAGCTGCTGTTTAAGCCTTTTGTTTCTTAAAGAACAGCTGGTCAGAAGAAATTTGAATCTTATAAGCAGGGTGGCTTTATAGGGATAGGAGCTAAAACTTATGAATTGAAGTGCTTCTTCAAAGTCTGGCATAAAATAAATAAGGATTATTTTGAACTACAAATCATCCAAAACTAGTCTAAAAGACATCTAGCATAGGACTATGATGCTGGAAATGTCCATAAATACCCCTCTTTAAAAATGTAATTATTTTCCCAGTGATGCTTCAAACCAAAGCTCTTACCATGTGTAACTCTTCAATAGCTCTAATATCAAGTCCTGGTTGTTAATGCTTAGATTAAACACAAAGTACAGCAGACACTGATTGAAATGCATTTTTCAGTTCATAAACCAACGTATTGGACAATTTAAATATGTAACATGATGATAATGTCAGTCATTATCTACTAAAATTATTAAAAGACACATCATTGTTGAGACATATTTTATATATCCTCATGTTAGTTTAGCTGTGATGAGTCTTCTCAAAAGCACAAATGTCACACTGATGTTGACGCAAGATGAAAAATCGGGAAATCACTGAAGTCATTAGTGGTTCATCTTCATCTGTAATAAATTTCCTGCTGAATGGCATCATCATCTCTGAGGCAGGGGTAGCAGCTTCAAAGAAAAAGCTGACGACAAGTGATTATGAAGTAATGACATGTACAGAAATACATAAAGGGTAAAAAAAAGGTAAAAAAAATAGTTTAATTATCTGTGATATGTGTGATAATATGTGATCAGCACCCCTCCCTTTGCCACAAAAGAGGCCAGCTGACGTATGCCACACTCAGGTCTCTCAGTGAAGAATGGTGTGGTTAATGGAAAGCTCCTCTGGGTCTCGGTTGGGACTGCATCTTGTTTGGCATTGGAAGCACTTTTTCCCTGGGAAACAAAATCTATTGTAGACTAAAAAAAATATCTTCACATTTATTAACTTTGAGCACATGGGATTATCTCAAAAAACTACACGTCAGCAAGCTCAAATCAAGGCACTTTTTCTAGATGATGCATGTTTCACTGGAGAGCCGTGTGTGAGCTCATTAATCCCAAAAGCAACGAATTACCATGATTAGCTGACATTAGCTGTCTTTAATCAAGCTTTGTGGTTAATGCACTTTCAAACAACTCTGAAAGGACTTGGGAAATTCAGTGTAGAGCAGACTTTACTGACTTTCAAATTTTAAAAGTTTCTTGGTAAGTTTCTGTTTTTATAGCCGTCTGAAGAGAGGAAAACGTAATGCTTTAGCACTGCTTTTAGCTAATTGCTGTTAGCGTCACGTTAGCTACTGAGTGACAAGACCCGATGGCAACAAAGCACAATTGCTCAGTCCACATTGATAAAAACAGTTGACAATGTATCTTTTAAAGTGAAATCAGATAATCATCCCCTGTAAAAATACAGTAGTTGATGTGGTTGTTATTAGTCGTTGTTATTCTTAGAGCAGCGATTATGCCCTTCTGTCAATTTCATGCTTGATGCTGTTGTTCTATTATTCACACTTATGCCATGGCCAAATGTAGATAAAAGCCATATCACTGTTTTACCAGCACAGCTGCTTCTGCAAATGAAACCAATTACAACATTTTATTGTAAAATACTGCACAGAGCATCACTAATTGATGATGCCTAATTGTGTAAGATTATCCAAGGGTGAATATTTTCTTTAAACTCCACAAGCGGCAGGCGTTTTTTCAGCATTGCCTATTGTATTTTCATTTTAGAAAGGAAGAGATTCCTAAAATTCATCCTTCCACTTTCTACGGCGAATCTGGGTCTGGTTTTTGGGGATAGCAGTCTAAAGCAGAGGTGCCCAGATGCTCCCTCTCCCCAGTCGCTGCCTCGAGCGCTTCCAGGGGGATTGTGAGGCAACTGAGAAACCTAATTTCTCCAGATTGTGTGCATCTGCCCCAGGTCCTCACCCAGTTAGACATGCCCGAAACACCTCACCTGGGAGGCATTTTAGTTATATCCCTGAACCACCTCAAAGCAGCTCTACTCTGCATCCCTCCCAAAAACCTTACCTCCTCGTCCCATCTCTGAGGGTGAGCCTAGATACAATGGGACAAAGCTCATTTCCACCACGTGAATCTGTAATCTTATTCTTTTACAAATCCGTTATGTACTGGAACTGAGGTGGAACATGGTCAAGTGAGAAAAGCTTGGGTGGAGATTTAGCACCTTCAAGTTTGTAGTCAAGCTTCTCAGCTGGCAAACTCTGAATGGTCCACTCTGGGCTAGGGATGAGTTGTTGCCTTGTGTGAACTATTTCAGGTATCTCAACTAGCAGTAAAATATTCTCTAAAGATATTGTTTATAAGACCTATAACTAAAAATAAATTTAATGGATAATTTACAACATTAAGAAACATAAATGCTTACTAATAACACTCTGGCCATGAGTTCCTTCCTCCAAGCAAAGAAGCTCAAGTGTTTCTCTGGAAGTATTTTTATTGTGCGAGGAAAGTTTTCTGTCATGTGGCTCTAAAAGCCTTTTCTCACCACTTGGATATAAATGCACAGATTCAATTATGCTTCCTGTACAGTAGCGCCAAGCTTCATAATAAAAGAGCCCCCGCATCACAGCACAGAGAGATAAAGTGACCAGGATATGTGACTTCTTCACGGTTTCCATCCCTAATGCATTAATCTGCGTCTGCTCTGAATATCAAAAGGCCTTTCTCACCTGAGCTCAACGCACCTCTATGTTTCTCTTTTTTAAGGCGCCGCGTCAGTTTGAAAGAGTTACAACCTGAAGTAATTTAGGCCTATTCCCTTGGAAAATCCTCCCGGTGTGCCCTTGAACAGTGAGTCCGCGATGCGAACAGCCATAAAGCTCTCATTTGTCATCTGGATTGTGTCTCGTTCCCCCCAGAGCTGGCTTGTCGGGACAAAGAAAGACACAACATGAGGGCTACTTTATCGGCTGATGTTTAGTTGCTTTTAATAAGAAAAATAGCGGTCGGGACGCTTCATTTTCTCCCACTGCAATTTATGTTCCCAATTCCACTCTCTCTTTTTTTGAGTGCACTGTTTCCACCATGAAAGCCGCTTTTAAAAGCTTCAGCAGGTGATGTGACCTCATCTTGAATTTATAAAGCATAAATCAGCGAGTTCTTGAAAGTGCTGAGAATTCACTGCCTACCTGCTCCCCTTCGCGCCATTTAATAAGGTTATATTGAGTCTGACAGGTGTGAATGCAAGCAGTCATGCAATGGCATATTCATCTCTGTTCCCTCCTCTTCAAATCAATGACGGTATAGGCATGGACTGGCTTCCATAGAAATGCTAAGTGAAGCTTCTTTGCTGAAATTACTGGAAGTGCTTATGATAGAATTACAGTGAAACCTCAGTCCCAGCTACACGAATCTGCTGAACAGTCAAACACATCTTCTTTGCACCAAAACATGGCGTGCCTCCAAGTTTGCTCACCTTTTCAACCCTCCATGCAATTCTCAAGGTGCTTGCTTTGCTCCCAGCATTAAATATTTGTATCCATCCTTCATCGTACGCCTTTACTTTACCACAAGCTCCAGCTACCAGTCAGTTTTTAAACCTACGAGCTGTCAAAACAATATTCATCTTCAAGTTATATTCTGTAAAAATCAAAGCTAAATGTATTTATTGGGCTCCTGTTTGCACCACTACCAGTTTGTACAGGAAGCTTTTTTTGTGCTGACACTTCTAAACATTTATAACAAAGATAATTTCTCTTCTGCTCATGATTTTAAGTAGCAAAAGAGGGAAGTCACTTCTTTAAACAAGAACAATGAATTTTAGTGTTAATATTGCAGGACATGCACAGGATCCTAATGTGTGTGCAACTAGAATAAATCTAAGATAAGAGAAAAAATAGAGAGCCATAAGAATATTATTGTGCAGATAAGTAAATAAATATGAGGGATAAATAAGAATCAGATTAGCTACATGCATATATCATTGCAGTCTATTTACATTATGGTTCAAGCGAGCAAGCATCAGTCCCAGACTGATAAAATGA
Source organism: Benitochromis conjunctus (assembly GCA_015052645.1). Lineage (NCBI taxonomy): Eukaryota > Metazoa > Chordata > Actinopteri > Cichliformes > Cichlidae > Benitochromis > Benitochromis conjunctus. Next base: position 5,330 of record VOQK01004560.1, on the reverse strand, counting down.
CTTAATTATTGTAATAGAATGAGCATGTTTCTAAACTAAAGAATACAATTTTGCTTATTGCATTAGGGTTAACAAACACAGGATCCATTGCCAAAGTCCTGGTGCCCAACCGGGTCTCACGGCAGTCTTTGACATAGTCATGACCTTTAATTCATTGATTTGTGTTGCTGAACCTGAATTTTCAGTGTTCTTTGTTTTCCTCAACACAATCTCATTTTGGTGATGTTTTCCTACTTAACTACTCATGCATCTGACATAAAATATATATTTTTTCAAATGGATTACGTGCACATTTGGGTTCACTGACATAAAAAATAAAATAATAAAACTAAAATGCATGTGAGAGGATTAACCCGTGTTTGGTTTAAATGTAGTAGCTGGCTGGTGATTAGTAAATTTGGAACCACTTGCTTTAAAGTAAAATGGGTTTGTGGGGGCCACACCTGCTCCATGCAGAATCTATAAATACACCAATCGAGACACAATCCCTGTTCTGTGTTTGCCTTGCTCTGCAAGACAACTGCAGAGACAACCGATGTTGAGCCCAGTCACGACTTCTGCTTTTGCAGCACTCCTGCTCAGCAGAGCAGAGGAGCCAAACAGAGAGCACAGGAGCGAGGTGAAATAACAATCGCATGTTCAGTTAAACAAACAGGTATATAACATAAATATACTTAATATTCCATACTTCTGCTTACTTTTAGTTACATGCTTATAGTCTTGGCTCTCAAAAGACTAAAGGTACGAGCAGCAGTTTTAAAGTCAGGGACTGTGATTGTGCTGAGGAAGCTGTGAATCCACTATATCTTTAAATAACAGAGTTGTTTGCTGCTATATTCATGTTCAAAAGTTAATTTCAGGGCTTTTCCATTCTATCAAAGTAAACATGAAAGAAAAGGTCACCTGACTGAGGGTAAACATCTGGTTTAGAAAGATGCCAAACAGTAGATGAAATCTCATTATGATCCTTATATCACCGCTCCGCCTGGTCGCAAGTTCTACAAAGTTTCAACTTTCGAACTCTCGTGTTTTACTTTTTTTTCGTTGAGGAAAGTGCCATTGCAGATTTATTGTATCATAACTCTTGAATGACAATTAGTACACCTCCAGTATACTCACAGACATACCGTTCGCTTCCCATCTCCTCTCCTGTCAAATCAGGAGAGATGGACCTCTGCAGGGAGAGTCTGAAATAAAGCAGATTAAGGAAGCGGAGGGCTGTACCTGCCAAGAATCTCTCTGCTGGATTTGCCCATGCGGCTAAGAGTTTGGGGAAGTTTCAAAAATTAGCCTGTGAGCACGCCTCACGGTGGAATTCTCCGTGCAAGCATGCGAGAGGAGGCGTTTAAGTGCATGCGTGCTTGTGACTGTCTGAGAGAGAAAACTTGAACAATGGCATGGAGATTTCTTCCACTTCTCTAACTTGTCTCATAGTTGGGATTAAGGTGCTGTCTGCGCACAGTGTCGTGGGACTCTCTGCAAACGGAAAGATTAGAGGGAGAAATATTACCTGAAGGCTTACTCTGCTATCTTTTCACATTTTGCCCGACTTCCCTGCTGTGTTTAATGTCCCTTAAACACAGTGTGCTTATGTGTGTGTTTGTGAGTGGTCCATCCCTTCTGTTGTTTGCCAAACTTCCTGTCTAGCAAAAATAAAAAGCACCTGCAGAAGACTGCCAGCCAGTCCACCACGTGACGAAAGGAAGGAAAGTGTCTTTTCTTCTCTTGTGATTGTTCAGCTCGTTCCCACCCTCCTCCTCCTCCGTACCCCCCCGTGAGCGGCCAATATCGCTCCTCTCTGCATCTCCTCATCCAAATGAGACTCAGTGTTTGATGTGCAGACTTCCTTTGAGCCCCTGTGGGAGATGAAGTTGAAGTTTGTTCCCCTTGTTAACAGAGGCCCTTGCAGCCAGGATCCAACAGGCAGCCCGCTGCTTCCCTCCCTCCCTCTTGTAGGAGGGAGACGTCTGAGAAACGTTATCTGCTGACTTCAAATGAGCGCTGAAGAGGGGGCAGCTTTGTTAAGGAACACTGTGGCTCCTCCGTGCTATTCAGAATTGTTTTAATTCCTCCTTTGAGCAAAGCTCCTCAGTCGCTCTGGTTTTTATCATTAAAGCACTTCTTCTGTATCGTGGAAGGGAGGCCAGATTTGGATGCAACACAGTTGCTGCCTTTAAAGCGGGTGTAATGAAGGTTTAGGAATGACCTTGATGAAAATAGCACTCCGTCCTCTGAAAAAAAAGGAAAAAAGAAAAAAAAAGAGCTCTGTCGACTTCAACGCGGGGGAAAAAATTAAAAGCTATTAAAGTTGTGTCTTGATGGAGCAGTCTGCTTTTATCACAACTGGACCAGAGTAAAGTGTAACCCATTACGCTGGAGAGAATTATAAAGAAATGTTCACCCAGTATCAGAGTCCTGTGACTGCATGGGGGTCAGTGTTACATTAAGATACACTAAGAACCTCTGCAAGCTCAAAATGTGAGAAACTACAACTAAGATTTACAACCAAATTTAGATTAATGCTTCAACTAATGATGGGTTTGCTCATTAGATTTTTTTTCTACTTTTGCAGACTCACTCACGCTTTACTGCTTGGACTCAGGACTTATTAGCACAAAGGGTTTGGAATATCACGATGAATCACTTTTTAATTTAAAGCAACATCAAATTGTTGAATTATTTGAGCTTTAAAGGGCAAAAACACAATTTTAGATGTACTTAATTTCGATCCATCCATCTTCTTCCGCTTATCTGTGGCCGGGTCGCGGGGGCAGCAGCCCAAGCAGAGAAGCCCAGACCTCCCTCTCCCCAGCCACCTCTTCCAGGTTGTCCAGGAGAACACCAAAACGTTCCCAAGCCAGCCGAGAGATATAATCTCTCCAGCATGTCCTGGGTCTGCCGCAGGGCCTCCTCCCAGCGGGACATGCCCAGAACACCTCGCCCAGGAGGCATCCTTGTCAGATGCCCGAACCACCTCAACTGGCTCCTTTCGATGTGAAGGAGCAGCGACTCTACTCTGAGCCCCTCCCAGATGGCCGAACTTCTCACCTTATCTCTAAGGGAGAGTCCAGCCACCCTTCGGAGGAAGCCCATTTCTGTCGCTTGTATTCGCGATCTCATTCTTTCGGTCACTACCCACAGCTCGTGACCATAGGTGAGAATAGGGATGTAGATCGACCGGTAAATCGAGAGCTTTGCTTTTGCACTCAGCTCTCGCTTCACCACAACAGACCGGTACAGCGTCCACATCACTGCAGCCGCAGCACCGATGCGTCTGTCGAGCTCCATCACTTGTGAACAAGACTCTGAGATACTTAAGCTCTTCCACTTGGGGCAAGAACTCATCCCTGAACCAGAGTGGGCTCTTCACCCTCCACCATGGCCTCAGATTTGGAGGTTAGAGCTCAATTAAGTGTTTTGATCGTTGATCAGACATGGCATGTTGTGTTGTGCTGCAAGTTAAAACCCATTGTCCTCATGAGCACAGCCTCTAACAACTCTCCTTTTAAAAGTCGATTGAATTTAACTGGACACAATGGTTTTCAGTGGGAGAACCATTCATCACTCATCCGTGACACTTGGATGAGTGATAAAGCAATTTTCCATGGAAACATCCAGAGGAACTAAACCTTTGGGAATATCCTTGCCTGTAATTCATTCATCAAGAGATTTTTCATGTGTGTGTATGTGTCTATGTCTGTCCAACCAATCAGAGAGCTCCGTACATCCCATGGTGTGGCTATTTTGCATGTTAATCTGTGAGCAAACAGGAAAGAGAACTGGATTTTGAAATGAGGAGTGGAATCACCTTTTTAAAATTGTGTTTTAAAAAACATTTTGAAAATCAGTTTTTTAATTTGGAATTGAAAAATGAATTTACAAATGCAGAATTTATTCTGCAATTCATTATTTAAGCACAAAATTCTTTATTTCAATGCGTGTGGCTCTTGTGGTCCTCCATAGTTCAGTGAGGGTCACAGCTATGTGGGTATTTGTCATCATCAGTATTGTTCTTCTTGTTTGTTCGTTTTTTGCAAAAAGGTTTATATATTGCTAAAGCAAAGAGGCAGGTGACCAGCATGTCACAGGGCTAACATAGAGAGACAAACAACCTTTCACATCTATGGGCAATTTAGAATTACTAATTAACCTAACCCCACTAACTGCATGTCTTTGGACTCTGGGAGGAACTCAGAGTACCCAGAGAGCTCACACACAGACAGAGAATGCAAACTCTACACAGAAACCAAGATTTCAGATTCAAACCCAGGACCTTCTTGCTATAAGGCAGCAGTGCTAACCACTGCACCAGACTATGCCAGTCAGAGGTCATAGACCATAAGAATAATTCATAAGACCAGCACTTTGCAAAATAATAATAATAATAATAATAAAAGCCATGTCATGTTCCATGGAGCAGTTGGAGGGAGTTAATTCATTTTAATATATAGCATTTAGACTAACAAAATAATTGACATTACTATTAACAATTTAAAATAACATTCTTTAATGTCTTTATACATATTTTTGACAGTATGTCATGTGTGCTTTACTATTTTCTACTCCAAAAATTCTCAAAACATGACCCATCTGACTGCAAAAGAGAAGCCGCCATTTAGCTCCTGTATGCATATAGTGACCTCTGCTGACAGGAGTCAGCAGGTGCAACAGTATGAAACTTCACACATTTACAATAGTTTGAAATGTATTATCTTTTAGGTGTTACTTTGTGTCTACCGTTCTTTTTATGTTTCCATTCCCTAAAATTGCTTTTTCTGTGAGTATTGGATTTTCAAATGACTTAAGAATCATACAACAATATAGAAGGTATATAACTGACAGAATGAATCAATGCTGCATCTATTCATAAGAGGGAACTTGGCAAAAAAAAAAAAGTTAAAACCTATCTTTATTATTAACCCATAAAGATTTCACAGAATGATCCTGATGGGTACAGGTCCTCCATTCAGAAACCTGCCAGCATGTAAATGTCCTCCTTTTCAATTATGCTGGCCAGTAATGACAAAATAAACCACATCCATGGATCAGTCCACATTGTGAACTATGTCAGCACACACAGCTACTGGCATCAAATCAAATCAAATCAAATCAAATCACTTTTATTGTCACATCACATGTGGAGGTACACTGGTACAGTACATGCGAGTGAAATTCTTGTGTGCGAGCTTCCCAAGCAACAGAGGTGTGCAAAAATACAGTAACATAAGAACAAGCAAAATATAAGAATGGTTAAATCTGAGAGTTATATGAATAAATATATGTACAATATAAGAGTGTATGCGCATTACTGAATGTGTATACTAAGTATG